>RJWM01031959.1:0-21919 GCA_004363535.1 Dasyprocta punctata | reverse complement strand
TTGTTCTGCAGCCTCTGTAGGATTGCAAGGGTTGCATCTTAAATTATTTTTACATTACAATATTAAAAAGAGGGTAATGTGGAAGACAATATATGAAGATGATATAAATGTGTTTTACAGAGGTATTGAATGTGCTTGGTGTTTGAGGAAGTGGGGGCTGGGAGGGTGCTTCACAGAGGCAGCAATGTGCCCAGTGGCTGAGGAGATGGGGCACATGCAGGGGTGGGCAGAGAAAGCAGATGGTGTGGTTAGGAGATCAGTTACACAGAGCAAATAAACTGATGCTAATGGGAGCCAGGTTTCTGGTTAGAGAAGTAATTTGCAAGCATGGCAAAGGGGCAGGCTAGAAAGAGCCCCAAGGAGCTGGAATGAAATGACTTCATCTGCGTAAATAGCTAGATTTACATATAGACACACATGAAAACCAGGAATGTGATCTATGTGCCAATATATTGCTGTAGATGTTTATATATACATGTACACCTGCATTTCTTAACTTCTCAAGAGTGTTATGGTTTAGATTTAAAATGTTCTCCTACATTCTCGTGTGTAGAAGGTGATTGAATCATGGGGATGTGGTGCTCATCAGTGGATTCATTCATTGATAAGTTCAGTAGCTGAGTGAGCTATTAGACAGAGCTTGGTTGGAGGTGGGTCATTGGGGATGTGACTTGGAAAAGTGTATTCTTGTCCCTGGATCTTTCATTTCCTCTCTGCTTTCTGGCTGCCATGGGTTGAACAGCTTTCTATTGCTATTCCTTTGCAACGTGCTATTTCTGCCTTGGAGCCAGCTGACCATGGGTAGAAACTGTGAGCCAAAATAAACCTTTCCTTCCTTAAATTGTGGGTGTTGGGTATTTTGTCCCAGTCACAGGAAAGTGGCTAAGACAGATATTGGTACCAGAGAAGTTGGGTTACTGCTTTGGCAATACCTGACCATGTGATTCAGAAACCTTTGGAACTGCTTTGTGGGAGGAGTTTGAAAAGATTTGGTGATGCCAGCTAAAAAAGCCCTAGAATGTTGTAAGCTGAGCTTAATAGAAGATTCTGGTTGGATCTCAGAAGACCAGAATGCTGAGAGGAACTCAGACAGTAAAGGCCAGACCAAGTAGGTTTCAGTTGGCAACAAGGACTCCATTGGCAGTTGGACTAGAGACCATGTGTGTTACACCCTAGCAGAAAATTTGTCTTCTTTTTGCCTATGTCCTGAGACTTTGCAGGAGATTGAGATTAATGTCAATAGACTAATTAATCTGGTGGAAGAAATTTCAAAGCAGCCCAACACTGAGGTTGTGGCAGGGTCCAGCTGGCTGCTTTTATCAAGATCTACAGTGAGAATCAGGAGCAAAAAGGAAATACAAAAAGTTTGCTATTCCATTAAAAGTAAGCACTTATAAACCTGGAGCACTGGAGAGCATGATTAATGAAAAGATTAGCATTAAAAAGAAGTCACATACTTCATATCAGGACAGTAGGAAAGATGAATTGTAAAGGCATTTTAGGGATCAACAAGACCTTACTTTTTTCTCAGGCTCAAGGGTTTAAACTGTAATCCTTTCATTTGAGAAGAGAGCCCTTGGCCCCCTGCCTGAGAAGGGCTGCCTAGGAAATTGGCAGGAATGTAGAATGCAAGAGTTGTGTGGTCATGGAGGCTTCCACCTAGATTTCAAAGGAAGGCCAGAGAGGCCAGCCACAGTGCCCCCAAGAGAACACATGTAAAATTTGCCTTGAGTCTCAGAGTAGACTTTGGATTTGGACTTTTCAATAATGCTGAAATTGTTAAAACTTTGATGACTCTTAGAAGGGGCTAAATGAGTTTTGCATAATGAGACAGACATGAGTCTTTTGGGGACAAAAGGAAGGATGTTATAGGTTACTTTTTAAATGTTATCCACAGAAGTCCAAATGTGTTTGGAATGTGATTAAATCTTGGGCATGCTATATTCATCAGTGGATTTACCCACAGAGTTTATTAGCAAAATACGGTGTTAGGAGGTAGGGCCTGGTTGGAGGTGGTCTTTGGGGGTGTGACTTAGAAAAGCATATTCTTGTCCCTGGCTCTTTCCTTCTCTCTCTGCTTCCTGCCTGCCATGGGTTGAACAGCTTTCTTCCACAATGCTGTTTCTTCTTTGGAGCCAGCCTGCTATGGACTGAAACTATGAGCTAAAATAAACCTCTCCTCTTTTAAATTGTAGATGTTGAGTATTTTGTCCCAGTCACAGGAAAGTAGCTAATACAGAGGGCTTAGAAGCAATAATGTCCTGCTAATTATGAGCACAACCAGCTTCTAGATCTTGGTTTCTAAACACCATTCTCCACTAAAATGAACCAGAGCTGCTCCCATTGCTGCTGCTGCTGCTGCTGCTGCTGCTGCTGCTGCCTCTTCTTCTCCTCCTCCTTCTCCTTCTGCTCCTCCTCCTCTTTCTTCTTCTTCTTCCTCTTCCTCTTCCTCTTCTTCTTCTTCCCCTCCTCTTCCTCCTCCTCTTCCTCCTTTGTCTTGGTTACTTTTTACTCGTTGCTGAGACAAAACACCTGACACCCAAAATTAGGGAAGGAAAGGTTTATTTGGCTTACAGTTTTTGGAGGTTTCAGTCCACAATCAGCTGGCTCCAAGGCAGTGTGGCATGGCACAGGAACAACACTTCAAGGCAGCAACCCAGCAAAAGCAGCCAGAGTAAAAGGGGGGCCATGTAAGCCTCTTCTCCTCCTTCATATAGTACACAGGACACCCCCCTCCCAGGGTGGGTGTAGCTTCACAAACATCCTTGCCTTCCTTTGCACAGGATGAGGATGTTTACCAAGTAAGACCCCTGGCTCCCTTCTGAGTCTCTCAGCTAAACTTTTGACCTTCTCAAATTGACACAATTGCCAGGTAACTGCTTATGCTCTACACCCCAGGATGTAGAGCTGCTGCCTTACTTAAGCTTCTAGACTTCTCAAGTTGACACAATGTATAAACTATAGCATCCTTCTTTTTCTTTTCTTTTTGAGATAGGGTCTCACTATGCAGTTCAGGCTGGTCTTGAACTCGCAATGTAGCTGAAATTTGTCCTAAATTCAAGGTGATCCTCCTGCTTCAACCTCCTGAATGCTGGGAGTACAGGGGTGCACTGGCACCATGGCTGGCTAGAGCTTCTTGGAGTTATAGTTGCTTCCAGAGATACAGCAAGGAAATGAGAAGATGAGCCTGGAACATCTTGTGCCAGAAAGAAAGGAAATGCTCAGAGAATGATAAGGATTTACAAAAAGGACACAGGAAAGATTTACGAGAGGCTTCTGTTGGCCAAATCTGGGTAATTTGAGCATCTATAGAAATAATTTCATAAAGGATAAAGCCCACAGAATAAAATAGGTGTCCATGGGTACATGTTGGTCTAATTAAATAAACGAGAAAGGAATGGGAGAAAAGAGAAAGCTTTTATTTGGTGGGCAGTGTGGGGGGCAGGGGGAGTTGTTCCTGCCAACAAAGAGGTCTGAGTCTGGGTCTTGGCACCAGAAAAAGCAGCTGGCTCCATTTTATAGGTTTTAGTCTATAAAATAAAAGACTATACAAGTCTTTAAAATCACGTAAGTTTAAAAAAAAACTATCGAAGAAAGCTCTGAGAGGAAGACAGAGGAGCTGTCCCAGTTTGGCAGAGACTAGCGAGACCTGACAAGTAAACGCAATGTGTTTTTAGATTGGATCCTGGGCCCGAAAGGGAAAAAAGGCCCCGTCATGGGGGTAGTTGGTGAAATTCGTGTGAGATCTGCAGGTTGGATGGTGATGTTGTATCCGTGTTGATTTCCTGATTCGAGAACCTTAGTCAGGTGCCCTGTTTATAGGAAATGTGCTCTGGAGTATTTAGATGTGTCGTGGGCATTATTTCTGCAGCTTTCTCTCAAATGGTTCAGAGAAAGACTCGTGATGATGTACTCTATGTGTAGAGAGGATGAGAGGATGCGAGCACGCAGTAAAGGAAATCAGAGGACACAAGTAGCTGGGAAAGTTGGATGAGAGAAATAAGACCGTTTTTGGTATTATTCTTACAATATTTCTGTAACTCTGAAATTATTTCAGATTTAAAAGTAAATTATTTTTTAAAAGATTGCAAAAACCCACTTAGAGTCTGACTAATTCGTAAGGAATGAGTTAACATTTTAGAACACTGCCTTTAGGACTTTCATATGAATTTTTATGTTGTTAAAACTGTGCTCCACACACAATTTTATATCTCCTTGTGTCATTTAGCATGGTAACTTCAACTTCCCTGAGTGTTACTACAAAATCCTTATAAACATTGTTTTTATTTTTATTTTATTTTATTTTTTTGTGGCACCGGGGATTGAACTCACAACCTCGCACCTGCCAGACAGACACTTAAGTCACTGAGCCAAACTTCCAGCCCTGGTTTTTTGAGGCAGGGTCACACTGTGTAGCTCAGGCTGATCTTGCACTCGTGTTGTAGCCCAAGCCAGCCTTGAACTCACAACGCTCCTCCTACTTCAGCCTCCCGAGTGCTGGGATTAAAGGTGTGCGCCACCACGCCTGGCTTAAACATTGTTTTTAACAGCTACATAATGCCCCAGTGAGAGCTTCCATCCAAACTGAGTAGAACTGATATAGCGCCTTCTGTCTGAGACTATAAGCATCTTTTCATTCAGTAACTTGTAAGGCTGACTTAGGACACTGATGAGGTTGTTAGCCCTGAATGACTAGGTTTTGGATAGCTGGATCTTCAAAACATAAGAACCAAAATCTAAATCACATTACAATAAATAAATACAATAATTTTTGACACATGGTATCATGGAGTTTTAAAAATTAAAGCAATCATTTCTTGTGAAAACTAGAATGAAAAGAATTGTAAGTTAAAATAAATAACTTGATAAAACAGATATTTAATATGTATTAAGTCTAATGTTTACAAATGCCAGATCCCTTAAAGGGATATAGTTAACATGTTTATAAAAAATAAAAGATTGATGAATGCTTGTGAAATGCAAAAATATTCAATAAATATTGATAGGATTTTCATCTTATTCCTTGGATAAAGATGCCTAAGAATTTTTTTCCTAAGTATTCTACAGCTCAGCATCACTACTGTCCCAGAGTTGGTTGGTTTGTGACAGCAGGTGCAGTAGAGAGTGGAGCATGGAGAGTGGGCATAGGTTGTAGTTAAGTTGCAGAAAGTCTGCTCAAGTACACCTGAGAAGATCTGGCTGATTTGATTTTCTGCCCTCTGCCTTTTCCAGTGTGTCTTACTTGGCAGATTAGCATCTTCCTATTTTGTTTTGCTTTATATTCTCCAATTATTTTCCCTAACCCTTGCATCTCACTTTCCCCTACCAAAATGCCATGTGAATAAGCTCTGGGACTTCTGTACAAGCGTGGACTTTATCTTGCCTCTACCTTCCTCTGTGACTTCCTCGGTGTAGCACGAGGTGTTGCCAATCAACTGAGTTCTTTTGCTCACTTCAGATAGAAATCATGAATTGGCAGTGTGCAGTTCTGCTAGTGGCTCTGATGCCACTGGATGATGCTAGATAATTCAGGATGCTGTTGGTTGAAAGGGCTGGCCACTATTTTCTGCCACACCAGTTGCCTCCCTTTGATGCCAGTTTGTGCCAGATTTGGTTGGAGACTGCCAGTTTTTGCTGTCCATCATCAGTCTTCTTTGGCTACTTGTCTCTGGGGCTGGTCAAGGCTAACATCCCCTAGTGTTTATTGCTCTTTTTTTTTTTTTTTTTAAGTGATCTGTCTATGTAAGAATCCTGAATAGATTTACAGGACCTTCCAAACCCACACTACCCAAGAAATAAATCACAAGAGAAGATTTATAGGACCACCAAAGTGAGTCTTTCACAGAATCTGTGCAACAAAACAGGGGGCTCAGTACTCAGGAGAGAGTCCTGTTAGACTAATCCGAATAATGTGAAGGGAGTTCTGGTTCTTTAGGAGCTGCAGGCCTGTGATTGGTCTGAATGTACACCTGTGATTGGTTCAGATATGTGCAGGGCTGTTATGGCTGCAATTCAGTGAGCAGGTGGAATGATATGAACTGCTTGACTGATGAATGAACATCTCAATGAAAAATGGTGGGGCTGAAACAGAGGAAGCTTAGGAAGGCTTGCTGTTTAATCACAGCTTATTGGGGTTTGGGGGATGTTGGAGATGTTAACAATGGGCCCAGATCCTTCCCTTCCTGATCTTTGCCATGTGAGAACAGTGCCCACAACTTCTTCAAACAGGCAGCAGCAGCAGCAGCGGCAGCATCTGGAGTGGTGGGTGCTGGGGAGGTGACCTGCAGCTGACGATTGAGCTGCACCTCCTGCTGGAGTGGCCTAAGGGACGGCTGCCAGGCAACTTCATGGGTAACAGGAGGACACTGAGGCAAGAAGCAAGTTGTCCCAGTCCATTGGAGTGTAAAGGGGAGAGGGGTAGGACAGCTGCTGGCCAAGCCACTCCCTCTTCTGACCCACACCGGTGAAAGTAGAGGGTTGGGCACTTTTCTGTCTCAAAGACTTTAGGTTGAAGGGGACAGTCTGGCTGCCACTGGCCAAGGTCACAAGAGGAATTTTATCTCAGTTTGTGCTCAGCCAACCTAGTGGGGCCAGAGAGGCCACTGGGCTCATTTTGTGGTTTGGGTGTATATGTGGGTTTCCCCCACCCCCAGAAAAATAGATTGTTCTGCTACACCTGTAGACAGAAGTAATAATGTAAGACATTTGTTGGATGCCTAGAACTCTGCCAAGGACCCAGATATGTTATTGAGGTTTATTTCTGTGAAATAGATGTCACTATCAGATGAATGACAGGAGCATCCGTGTGCGCCTTGGTAGGATGTCTCGCATACACACACACACACACACACACACACACACAGAGTCATATGCATTTTTATAAAATGAAAATAATACATGCTGTTTCATAGTCTATCTTCACTAACTCACTTTAAAATTAGGCAGGAGGAGCAAAACAGATAATTTCCCAGCTTTGCCCCAGATGAGCAGAGCCTCCTGGGCCTGTCTTTCCCCCAGTGGAGCCCAGCATGTGATTCACAGTGGAAAGGTCTGGAAAGTAGCTTCTCCAAGGCAGGCTTCACAGTTACCCTGCAGGCCAGCAGCCGGGCCTTGTGCAAGTCCCCAGAGCTCACTGCCGGGAGCCCCTGGAGTGGCGCTGAGGACCCGCACCCTGTAGACTTGTGAATTCCTCTTCTCAGTGGTAACAGGAGATGAACTGTTCTTCCTAGGTTCCCTAAACTTGAGGTTCCGTCAGCTCAGTGTCTTCATTTCCACAGGAGAAGATTCCAACCATGAACTTTCCCCCATCTTTCCATAGTTTATTTTCCTCTAATTATTACAAGAATGTAAATCATTCTAGAAAATGGGAACTGCAAAGAGAGAAAAACCAAAATACACCCGTGCCCCATAACAGTTGCCGATATTTCACTCCTGCAGACAGCTTTCTAGTCCGCCAAAATCACCTCAGCCCTCTGCCCATGGCTGGTGTGTGTCACCGGTGCCACCACTGCACAGAACGCCTTCCCTGCACTGGGACGTTAGTGGCTCTTGGGGTTGTTTCTTTGCCTATATTCTTATAAGTCGAATTCTTAGAATAGGACTCTTCTCAGAAGTAGAATTAGTGGGTCAGGATTTTCTGAAACATTTGACCAAATGGAAGAAGATTTATAACAATGTGTGCTCCTGCCAGAGACACAACAGGCTCTGTGGTGTCCTGACGGCTGAGTCAGCTGACAGCTGGTCTTCTGGAGGGGAGTTTCTTAGCACCAAAAATATCCAAGAAGAGATTATTAGACTTCTGGTTCTCAGTGGGGGCAGCATGGTCCCTTAGGTAGTCATCTGAGAATGGGGGAGATTGTTTTTTGCTGTCATAGTGAATTAGTGCTATTTCCATTTCAGAGGGTAAGGCCTCAGGCTCGGGGAGTAAGAGGTGTGCCTGCACCTCCCAGCTTTTGGATGTCCTGCAAGAAATTCATGTAGGTTGAATCTACAAAACCTGCTTATAATTATCTAAGCCCAGAAATGAATGCTGTTTTTTTTTAATTCACTATTCTTTTGTGTTTTAATTGGTACATTTAAAATAATGTTTTAATTGGTACATTTTAGATAATGATAACATGTGTCATAGGAAATTTGTGTCTGTACATGATAGATCTCGCTGCTTCTTTTTTCCCATTCCCACCCCTCCCCTTAACCTCTTCCTCTCCTTATTTATAAAAGCTTTGTATCCATTTTTCTTTCTAGTCTCTTTTTGTCTTGTCCTTTCATTCCCTTCCCCTACTTCTTTGTTTCTCTTCTTATTTGAACATTTTCTTCCCATTTCCCAATATCTATTACACATTTGGGTCTTTATTTACACTTTTGGTTTCTCACACCATGGAGACTATATGATACTTTTGGTTTCTCACACCATGGAGACTATATGATACTTACATGTGTGTCCAATTTATTTCAGAGTATGGTCTCAAGGTGCATCCATTTAGCTAGAGATGTCTCAAGCTTGTCTTCCTTTATGACAGAGTATTACTCCATTGTACAAAAGAAACACATCTTCTTTGTCCATTCATTGGTTGATGGGCATTTGGGTTGATTCCAAGATTTAGCTATTACAAACTGTGAGTCTATAAACTTGGGTGTGTATGTATTGCTGTGATATGATGCTTTTAATTCTTTTTTTTTTTTTTTGGTGGCACTGGGGATTGAACTCACAATCTCGCACCTGCCAGACAGGTGCTTAAGCCACTGAGCCAAACTCCTGACCCTAGTTTTTTTGAGGCAGGGTCACACTGTGTAGCTCAGGCTGGTCTTGCGCTCGCGTTGTAGCCCAAGCTGGCCCTAAACTCACAACACTCCTCCTACCTCAGCCTCCCAAGTGCTGGGATTAAAGTCGTGCGCCACCACGCCCGGTGATGCTTTTAATTCTTTTGGGAAGATACCAAGAAGGGAAACTGGGTCAAATGGAACCTCTAGTTTCAGTTTTTTGAGGAATCTCCACACTGATTTCTACAGTGGTTGTACCAATCTATACTTCCACCAATAGTGAAGGAGGGTTCCTTTTTCCCCACAACCCCGCCAGCATTTGTTTTTGGTTGATTTTTTGATAATGGTCATTCTTTCTGGGGCTGGGAATTTCAGCATTATTTTAATTTGTATCTCTCGAATGACCAGTGATGTTGAACAATTTTCATATATTTTTATTAGTTTCTACTTCATCTGAGAACAGTCTATTTATTGTAGTTGCCCAATTTTGGATTGGGTCTTTACATTTGTGAGTTTTTTGAGTTTTTTTTGTCTGATGAACAGCTGGCAAAATCCTTTTTCCACATGGTGATTTGTCTTTTCACTCTGTTGGTGGTTTCTTTTACTATGCAAAAGTTTTTTTAATAAGATGAGTTCCCAGTTGTTGATTCCTTGTGCTATCAGGGTTTTGTTCATAAAGTCTTCGCCTACACCAATGTCTTTAAGAGTTCTACCTATTCTATTGTCCAGTAGATATATTGTTTCTGTTTTAATGTTTAGATTTTTGATCCATTTTGATTTTAGTTTTTAGTATGGTGAAAGATACCGGCCTAGTTTTAATCTTTGGCATTTGGCAAACTGGTTTTCCTAGCACCATTTATTAAAGAGGTTGTCTTTCTTCCAGTGAAGGTGTTTGGCTCCTTTGTCAAAGAAAAGGTGGCTGAGTGTGTTTGGAGTTGATTCTTTGTCTTCTAATCTGTTCCATTGATCCTTAGATCTTTTTTTTTTTCCTCCCTAGTATCGTGCTGTTTTTATCACGGTAGCTTTATGGTATAATTTCAAGTCAGGAATTGTGATGCCCCCTGCCTTGCCTTTGTTGCCCAGAATTACTTTTGCTGTTCTAGGACATTTCTGGTTTCAAATGAATTTTAGGATTGTTTTCTCTAATTCTGGGAGATATGCTGTTGGTATTTTGATCAGGGTTGCATTAAATCTGTGTAACAATATAGAAGTATGGCCATTTTCACTATATTGATTTTTCCTACCAAAGAACAAAGGATATCTTTCTATTTTCTAATACCCTCTTTGATCTCCTTTTTCAGAGTAACTGTAGTTTTTAATGTAAAAATCTTTTACTTCCTTCATTATATTGATTCCTATGTATTTTCATTTCTTCAGATGCTGTTGTGAAAAGTGTTATGTCTCTAATTTCTCTCTCAGTGAGTTTGTTATTTGTGTATAAGAATGCCATTGATTTTTGAGTGTTGACTTTGTATCCAGCTATGCTACTGAATCTGATATTAAATCTAGAAGTCTTTTGGTGGAGTTTTTGAGGTCTTCTATGTAGAGTATCATGCCATCTGCAAATAACGATAATTTAACTTTTTACTTTGTATCCTATTCCCTTTATTTCTTTCTCTTGTCTAATTGCTAATGTTTCCAGAATTACATTGAATAAGAGTGGTGACAGTGGACATCCTTGTCTTTTTCCTGATTTTAGAGTGGAAACTTTCATTCTTTTTAATTCATTTAGTATGATGTTGGCTGTTGATTTGTCATAGATGACTTTTGTCAGATTGAAATAAAGACCATCTATTCCAGTTTTCTGTAGGGTTTTTAAATCATGAATGGGTGTTGGATTTTGTCAAATGCTTTTTTTGATCATATGGTTTTTGTCCTTGGCTCTCTTAGTATGGTATATTACACTTATTGACCTGTGTATGTTGAACCATCCCTGAGTTCTTGTGATGAATCCTACTTGGTCATGGCTGTGTAATCTTCTTGATGATTTGCTATGTTCTGTTTGCTAGTAACTTATTGAGAATTTTTATGTTTACATTCATTAGGGAGTTTGGCCTGTAGTTCTTTCTTGACCAGGGTAATGCTTGCTCCCAGGAATCACTTGGAGCGTATTACTTCCCTTTCAATTTCATGAAAGAGTCTGAGAAGTAGCAGGATTAGGTCTTCCCTAAATTTCTTGTAGAATTCACCAGTGTGTCTTGCAGAGCTTGGGTTTTTCTTTTTGGTGGATTTTTAACCACATCTTCAGTTTCATTGACTGATATTGGTTTGTGTAGAATTTTTATATCTTTTTGATTCAGATTTGGTAATTCATATGTATCTAGGAATTTGTCCATTTCTTCTGTAGTTTCCATCTTATTAGAATACAGGTTCTCGAAGTAGATATTGATGATCTGGATTTCTGCAGGATCTATTGTGATTTGAATCTTTCCTTTCCTTTTTTCTGATAAGGTGGTATGGTGGATTAACTAATGGTTAACCTGTTTTTTTTGGGCGGGGGTGTCACCAGAGAATCGAACTCACAATCTTTCGCCTGCTAGGCAGGCACTTAAGCCACTGAGCCAAACTCCCGGCCCTAGTTTTTTGAGACAGGGTAGCACTATGTAGTTCAGGCCAGCTTTGCCCTCACATTGTAGCCCAAGCTGGCCTCGGACTCACAGCACTCCTCCTACCTCAGCCTCCCAAGTGCTGGGATTAAAGGTGTGCGCCCCCATGCCTACTAATGGTTAACTTGTAACACCCAGCTGAACTGAATCTGCGTGGTTCTGGGTGCAGAAGGCCCACCTGAGGCTTGTTGCCAACAGCATGAAAAGGAGAACTGGAGGGGAAGATAGTGTGTGCTGTTGATTCTCCTGGAGAAGCTTGTCATGCTGGTTTTACTGATATGAGCTCAGCTGTTCTCTTTGTTGGAGGAGCTTGGGTCCTCACTGTCACTGAAGATGGCTGTGGTTTTGTTCATGGGCTCCAGTGCAGATCCGTCAGCACTGGCATAGGTCCTTCATCCCGTTGGTGCTGACTTTCTAGCTTTCACCAGTGACCTTTGTGCCTTCCCAGTGCAGATCTTGATACAGTCTTGCATGAGACATTGCCGTGGGCTCTAGGCCTCCAGTTGGACTCATGGAGGACACTGCCATGGCCTCTGGGTCTTCAGCTGGACTCATACAGGACTTTGCCATGGGATCCAGGCCCTCAGCTGGATTCTTTAGGTCTCTAGTGTGTGGACAGATCTCTGACACTCTTTTGCATTTGACTCTTTGGGTGACTATCATAAAATAATCCTATAAATTATGTGTCCTGTATTAAATTGTTTCCCTTGTAAACCCTGACTACAACAGTTGGCTAAGGGTCTGTCAGTTTCATTTAATCTTTCAAACAGCCAACTCTTCAATTCAGCAATTCTTTGTATTGTTGTCTTAGTCTCTAATTTCTGCTCTGATCTTTATAATTTCCTCCTTCATACAAGCTTTGGGTTTGACTTGCTCTTCTTTTCTAGAGGCTTGAGGTCCAACATTAGGTTGTTTATTTGAGCTCACTGTTTTTCTGATATGAGAATTCATTGCTATAAATTTTCCTTGTAGTATTGTTTTCACTGCATCTCACAAGTTCCAGGATGTTGTGTTGATTAATTTCTTTTTATTTTTTTTGTACCAGGGATTGAACTCACAACCTCGCATTTGTCAGGCAGACTAAGCTTATGCCGCTAGCTAACCCTGGCTATGTGGGTTAATTTCATCTGTGACCCATTGGTTGTTCAGGAGGGTGTTATTTAATTTCCATATGTTTATGAAGTTCTTGTGGTTTCAGTTGCCATTGATTTCTAATTTCATTGCACTTCGTCTGATAATATGCGTGGGATAATTTCAGTTCCTTGGATTTACTTAAGCATGTTCTATGAGGTAGTATGTGGTCTGTTTTGCATTCTATGTGAAGCAGAGAAGAGTGTATATTCTGATGTTGTGGGGTGGAACACTCTGTAGACATCTACTAAGTCCATTTGCTTAAAAGTTTGGTTTAGTTTTGATATTACTTTGTTGACTTTTTTTTGTCTAGTTGATCTGTCTATTTGTGACAGTGGGATATTGCGGTCCCCCATTGCAGTCGTATTAGTGCTTACTTGATTTTTCATGTTCCTTAACATTTGTTTTATATAGTTGGATGTATTTGTTGCATGTATATATATTTATGATTGTTATCTCTTCCTCTTTGATTGTTCCTTTTATGAGGGTGAGGAACATTTTTTGTCTCTCTTAATCAATCTTGGCTTGAAATTCAGTTTGCAAAAAGAATAGCCAACCTTGCTTTTTTTCTAGGTTCCTGTCACAGGGAGTATTGTTTTCCAGCCTTTGATTTTGTCTATGACTTTCAGTTTTTTGAATTAAATCCGTTACTTGTGTGTAGCATATTGTTGGATGTTGTTTCTTGATCCATCCTGCCAATCTGTTTCTTTTGATTGGTGAATTGAGATCATTAGCATTGATGTTTATAACTGATGTGTATTAACTTACTCTTGTCAAGTTATTTTCCTGTTGTTGGTTCCTCTTTTCCTCCCTTTGTTTAGTTGCTTGCCTTGCCTGGTGGATTCTTTCTGTTGGAGTTCATGGAGTTGCAGTCATTTTTATCTCTTTTTAGAATGGCCTTCAGAACATTTTGGAGTACTAGTTTGGTGGTCATGAATTTCCTCTTCTCTGGCAATTTTGAAAAATAGTCTTGTGGGGTACTTTGATCTGGGTTGGAGATTGTTTTCTTTTAGGGCTTGAAATATTTCACTTCAAGCTCTTCTTGACTTGAGGGTTTGTGTTGAGAAGTCTGCTGTGATTCTGATGGACTTTCTTTTATAGGTAATTTGTATCTTTTCTCTAAAAGAGTTTAATACTCTGTTCTTGTGTTGAATTATTGGCATCTTGACTATTAAATGCCTTAGTGTAGTTTTTTTTTATCATGGCTAATTGGAATTCTATATATCTCAGGTATCTGCATGTTAAATTCTTTTTCCATGCTTGGGAAGTTTTCTGCCATTACTTCTGTGAACAGAAGTCATTTTTTAAATGTCATTTCTGCTATATTTTGCTTTTTCATTGACTCTGATCAGTTTTATGTTATTCTTCTTTGCATCATCTAGCAGTGGCTAGACTGATTTTTTTGTAGTCTGTCACTATTTTTAAGAAACCTTTCTTTCCATGATTGCTAACTGCCATCCTGTCTTCTATATCTGATATTCTATCCTCACATTGGCTCATTCTGCTGCATATATTTTCAATGGAATTTTTAATCTGTTAGGTATCTATCTGAATCTGTTTCATGGATTCTATTTCTTTCCTATATTGAGCATTCATAATTTCTATCTTTTTTTTTTTTTTTTTTTTTGCGGCACCGGGGATTGAACTCACAACCTTGCACCTGCCAGGGCAGGCGCTTAAGGCACTGAGCCAAACTCCCAGGCCTGGTTTTTTGAGGCAGGGTCGCACTATGCAGCTCAGGCCGACCTTGCGCTCGCATTGTAGCCCAAGCCGGCCTCGAACTCACAACGCTCCGCCTACCTCAGCCTCCCGAGTGCTGGGATTCTATCATTTCCCTAAGCTCCTCTATTTTTGTTTTTTTATCTGTATCTGCTTTAGAGTCACTTAACTTGTCTTTCATTATGGTCACCATCTCTAGTTATCTGACAAATTATTTCTGATTTGATTTTTTTCTATAGCCTTGTTCATCTGCTTTGGTATTTCTGCTGTTACCACTTCAGCGTCTAGGTGGGTGGTTAAGTGTTCCACCTCATTACTCACTGGGTCTGCCTTTCGTGAATGGGAAGTCTGCGGTTGCATCTTGTGTAAGTGTCTTCTCACTTTCTATTTTTAAAAATTTAATTCCTGGATTGATGCTTGTAAATTGCCTATGGCAGGTGGCTTTATTGATAGTATTCAGAACTCTTAGGAAGTGATGACTTCTCAGCAATGTTTTCCAGGTGTAGCCGGCTTTTGGATTGTGATTCTGTTGCAAGGTCCTACCTCTTCAAGTTATTGGAGATGAAAATTTGCTGCCTATTCGGCCTCACCCGTGGTTCTTTGGCACTGGCCTGTAGTATTGTTTATGACCCTGAGGCATTCTCAGTCTTGGCATACCAGGAAGAGCAACTGATTAGAACAATTATGTCACATTGGCTAAAGGAGTATAATAAATAATAACAATAGCATGAAACACAGCCTAGAAAATGACAAACTGTGGTAACTGTTTGCCACCTTTAACCTTATGAACTGTATTTGTTGTATAACATATATAAAATCTAAAACAAACCAGAAAATTGTAAACAGTAAATATGTTTTCAATATGGTGAGTTTAACCTCAGAAGAGAATTTAAAAGGGGCTAGGGGAAAAAAATAGAGAAATAGAAGAAGAGGAAGATGTTAGAAGCAAGGCTGGAGGACAAAGAAAGATTGCAGGGACTTTGGGAAACTGGCAAAGATGACAGGAATAAAAGAGAGAAGAAAGAAATGAAAACAAGAACAGAACAAGAACCACAACAAAATTAGAAACAATGTTCACGCTAACATAAAAACAAAAATAATCAAGAAAAAAAAAAGAAGAAAAGAAAAAAAATGTCCACTTCAAGGTGTGTCTCTGATGTCAGTGATAGACAGAGTGGGCAGACAGAGCCCAGATCCATGATGATTGATTCCAGAAAGCCAGCCGCAGATTTATGGCAGGGTAGTGGATTATTCCAGCAAGGCTACACACTTAGTTCTACTGATATTCAGGCTTGTTTCTGACTCTGAGGGTGGAACCCGATTTGTTCAACTTGTAACACTGCATGTGCCTCCTGCTGCTTTAAACTTGGCTTCTTGCTGGCTTGAACTCTACTCTTCCACCTCCTGCCAATTTGAACTCAATTCTGCCTCACTAAGACACTGGGAGCCACTAGATGAAGCAGGCCACAGCTGCTCTGAGTTCCAAGCTCAGTTGTCCCCTCTCCAAGAAGGCTACCAGCCAGTCGCCTTCTCCTGGGGGATATCTGAACCTGAATTACTCACCAGCCACTGCAGTCTGCTGTGTTCACTGCTGTTTCACCTGTGTATTTCTCTGTGGAGGGCTCTGGGGACGTCAGCGGTCACTGTGTGTCTGCAGATTTGAGCTGCTCCTCCCAAGTTAGTCAGGGCTCAGGGAGAAAGCACTGCCTGCCACCTCTTTTTCTGTGTTCAGGCCTCTTGTCACTCTCTTTGTGGACTTCAGTTCTTGTTTCAGACCCTTGCTGGGCCCAGGAACCCATTTTCCTCCTTCTTTTCTTTCTCATTTTGCTATATTCCAGCGTCTAGACACCAAATTGCAGAAAGGCTGTCTTTCTTCTGTTCACCACTCCGCCATCTTCCTGAAAGCCTTGTTTTGATTTTTTTTTTTTTTTGAATACAGTTTTATATACAAATGCAATGTTTTGTTTTTGAGTTCAGGGGAAGAAAGATTTCAGAAGTACGAATCTTAGGCAAAACATGAAAGATTATACTTTATATTATTTGCAGTTTTAACAAGTGGGTCATTGATTTGGAAAAACCCAACCTGGATAATGATGATAATATGACATTTAAGCTGCCAATGTGTCTCTGTGTGCCTGTGCTTATGGCTGGTAGTTCCTGTTGCGATACACGTGTGCACACACAGGATAGGCAGATACAGTGTGTAAATTGAGAAAAGGAGGGCTTTTTTTGCTCCTAATCTTGCTTGTATGTTAAATGTAATTAGGCTCAATCCAGTAAAATGACCAACATCATGAACTGGACAGTGTTCTGTATTGGCAATTTCATGTGGTTCAACTTAGTATCTAATATTGTCCAGCTTATGATTCCAAATCTAATCTTAGTTTATGCAAGCATGTCACTTTGGTTTACATGTCAAAAATGTTATTATTACATCTTTTTTTAAAAAATTAATTTGTAGGCATTGTATGAATTTTTGGTATTTGCATGTAAATGGTTTATTTTATCACTGGATTTCATTTTAAAAATGTCAAGGAAGCATTAAAATTGCTCATGAAGGGTTCCAAATGTAGCTCAGTGATAGATCGCTTGCCTAGCATACACGAGGTCCTGGGTTCAATTCCCAGCACTATTAAAAAAAAAGGCAAACTTGTAAAAAGGGTTGAGAAGACTGAGAAGTTTTCCTTCTTAAAGCAGGACCCTACCACAACCTATTCTGTCTCAGTGCTGGAAGAATTTGGACACAGTGGTTACTGTGTTACCTGATGATTAGCAAGCATTTCCCCACTTAGTTCCACAGGGCATCAAGAAGTAGGAAGGGAGAGGACAGGGAGGGCATCTATCTGGTAGGGGCCCAATACTGCAGAGGCATCATTTCCTCTTATCACATCAACTCTGTGAGAAAAGTAGGTTTATTGGAAATTTGCAAACTAGGAAACTGAAGATTAGAGTGTGGTTTTGTCTGTTTAGGCTGCTGTAACAAAATATCATAGACTGGTATTTTAAAACAACATCAATTTCTTTTTTCACAGTTTCAGAGGCTGGCAAGTCCACGATCAAAGTGTCAGCACATTTGGTGTTTCAGGAGGGCTTGCACATACGGTGGCTGCTGCTGCTTGGTGCCGCCCAATGGAAACACGGGGACCTTCAGTGTGAGACACGGCGTGTTGAAACCTGGAGCCTGAGATGAATTTCAGCATGGTTGTAGGCAGTCAGTTGTGAGTTACGATTGAGAGAAGGTGTGTTTTAAGGTATGCTGTAAATCATGGATCATGAACAATGTGTTAAAGTGGAATTTTGTTTTAACAGTGCAGAACAGTGCCAAAGAAACACAGGAAATCTTCAGATGAGTTCATAGTGATGTTAGAGTGACCATGAAGGTGACCCACAAGTATTGTAATGGTATTGTAATGGTTGCAAATTGTTTGAAGAAAAGGGGAGGTCAGGATGTCCTTCAGCATCAAAACCCCAAGAGAATGTTGAAATAGTAAATAAAATGATTCAATCAAACAGGTGATTGACTATGAGAGAAATTTCTGAGGATCTGAACATCTCTTATGCTTCTATTAAAGCATTTTAACCACAGGTTTGAACATGAAGTGAGTGAATATGACACTTGTTCCTGGTGTTTTGACTGTTGAACAAAAGCCACAGTATTTGTCAATGTCATTAGAGTCGTGTGATTGTGTTGCTACAAATTCCAGGTTTTTAAGAAATATCATCATGGGAGATGAAACTTGGTTTGTGCTTTTGATCCTGAGACCAAGGCTCAAAGTTCTCAGTGGAAATCACCTAGTTTGGTGCGAGGGAAGCACAGCAGTCAAGATCCAGCATCAGGGTGAAGTTGTGTGTTTGCCCTTGGTGGAGCGATGTGAACTGAGTAAGGGGTGGTTAGAAATCATGTGCATGGAAATGACCTGAGAAATGGGCAAACGGTTTCATCCTCTGTCATGGCAATCCTGCCTGCCATACAGCTCTTCTGGTTCAGCAATTTCTGTCAAACAAAAACATTACTGTGTCCTCATCTACCTTTTTCACCAGATCTGGGACTGTGTAACTTCTGGCTCCTCCTCAAAGTCAAAATGACCATGAACGGTAAATGTTTCAAATTGACTCAGGAGACTAAGGCAGACCAGGACAGTGCCACTAAAGATACTCAAGAAAGAAAGTCTTCCAGAGCTGCTTCAGAAAGTGGTAAGAACAACGAAATAAGTATGTTTGTTGCGAGGGGGAATATTCTGAGGAGGATTAATGGCAATGTATCTTTTACTGTAATAAATTTTTGCAATCGCTGTATTTTTTTAAGAGCAGAATATATTTATTGAAAGAAAGAAAGCTTCTGTCTGAGAGAGAGAGAGACAAAGGGGGTCCTGCCAAGGAGCCTGGTTTTTCTAGGGATTTTATAGAGCAAAACTCTAAGGTGAGATGGGTCCAAGGTGGAGACAAAAATTGGAACTCACAAGGTGGGCATGAGGCGGAACAGAACTATGGTCAGTCAATAAGATCACAAGTATAATTGCTCAGGTAAAATTGATTAAATCGGGGACAAATGTGGAAGCGAGTCACGTGGCAAGCAGACATTCATATAAAACAGCGACTCTTCCTGTAGGAGGCTGGGTTAGTGACTCTTTCTGGCTTTCTCAGGGTGATAGAGACCTATTTAGAATATCAATCACTGATGTTTATGCTTAGGAAGTATGTGGGTGCCTTTGTTTGATCTTTTGTCTTGAGGCCTGGCCTACAGTGGAAGGTATCTGTCTCCCACACAGTTGCAAGGTATCTGGTCTTCTGCACTGGCTCCTTTGAAGGCCTAGCCCTGTCTGACTGCCTGTACTATTTCTATCTAACTCAGCTACCTGTAACAATCCCTTCTCTGAAGAAGTGCCCCGAACTGCTGTGAGGGAGTAATGAGTGATGACCAATTTGGTTTCTTCAGGCTAACGAGAATTGTAGTTGTTGATCAGCAGTCAGGGATACTCTGCAGAGGGTCTATCTAAAGGCCTCCAAATCACTGTATTTTTTGATCACATGGCACACACTGGTTCATAGATGGAGCCTTCTCCTGGTGACCTCAGGAATGAGGGAGTTCTCTCAAGTCTCTTTTTCATGTGGGCAGCCCTCATGATCTGATCACTTCCCAATGGCCCCCATATCCTAATGCCAATGCATTAGGAATTAGGTTTTCGACCTATGAGTTTTTGAGGGGCACACAAACATTTGAGCTATATCAGAGGTGTTAGGATACTTTCCCAAGTTACATAGTGGCTAGGTGAGGTGGCGCATGACTATAATTCTAGCAACTTGGGAAGCTGAGGCAGGAGGATCTCAGGTTCAAGGCCAACCTGGGCAATTTAGCAAGACCCTGTTTTAGAGTAAAGAGCTTGGTCACATTAAATGTAAAAGCCTTATTTGAGTAATATCCCAGCCTAAGAGTTATAGCAATAAGAGAAAGTAAATCTATTTTTCTTTGAAGCTTTTCCCCCATGTGATGAGATCAGAAAGACAGTTTCTAAATTTTGTCCTGGTTATTACCACAAATAGGCATATGGTTTTCTCTCTCCCTCTCTCTCTCTCTCTCTCTCTCTCTCTCTTTCTCCCCCTCTCCCTCTCCCCCCCTCTTTCTCTCACTCTGTCTCTCTCTCTCTCTCTGTTCAGGAGTGATAATATAAAGGCTTGAAGAAAGCCAGAGTTAATTCTGAGGCTAAGATTAATTGTTTCTTGAATTGATTTTGTTCTGTGGTAGAAATAACATCTGTGTATAATGTATCTGTGTATATCTGAGCTAGGCTGGGTGCAGAGAGACTGAGGTAACTATATGTATTACAGGAGAACACTTTTACAATTAAAGTTCACATGAAAAGAAAAGGGCTGGTGGTTATAGCTCAGCACTCCCTGGATTCCATCCCCAGTATGGCCCCTCCCACAAAAACCCCTCCCCCTCCCCCAAAATAAAAATCCCCACAATGAATAGAACAGGAATGTGAACTCATTTCTGCAAGTTTCCAGATGAAATATAAGATCCTTGGTTAAGTCAGAAGTTCAGATATTCAATAAACAATATTTCAGTGTAAGTATGCCCCAAATATTGCCTGGGACAAACTTATCTAAATTTTCAAATTAACTGGTTATCAGGTGTTGTTAAATCTGGAAACCTCATTAGGTCTACACCCTGCCATTTCCCTTCTATTCTTGTTCAGAACATTGACCTCTTGACTTTTATTCCAAAAATGTTCCCCAGGTCCCACTGAGTCACCAAAGGAGGCAGCAAGAGACAAGACAGCCGTCATTAGGGTGCTGGGCCCTGGGCCCTATTCGGCTATCTCAAGAGTCAGAAAATACTTCCTGGGCTCTTACCATGTGCCAGGCTCTGTTCTAGCCCTTGGGGTACGCTGCTGAGCAGAGCTGCCCCAGCCCCCTGTCCTTGGGAAGCTCACATTTTAATGGGGAGAGACAGGCACTAAGTAAGTGATACTGATGCCGGCTGCCGTCTGTTTGCTCCTGCTGAGTCAGGAGCTGGGGGAACCCCGCCGCCACCACCCCCGCCACTGTTGCTTTGCTGTCTTTCCAGCCTGTCCTACATCCGGAGCTTGGCACGGGGTTGCCACACTCGCTTGCAGGGGCAGGTCCAGATTTTGTAGTGTTGGGGACTCTCCTTAAAAGGAGTAAATAAAATTATGACATCTTTCCCAGGCCTTAAGAGGAAACTATGCAAGATAGAGACTCTCAAACTTTGTTTCACCATACAGAAGTCTCTGGGTTCTGTCACTGATCATTGCATGAACAAACAACCTTGTAAGGTAGTCTCTCCATTAAAACTGTAAACCTCAAGGTTCAGAGAGGTGAAGGGACTTACCCAGATTCATACAACTGTTGAGTGGTAAGCTGATGGTGACGTGGTTCTGTGCAGAGGGAGAGAATGTCACAGTGGGCAGCTTTGAGTTTTGAATCAAGAAAGACCAACGTTTAAATTTCACTCTTGAATTAATTTGCTGGGTAACTTTGGCCAAGTGTCTTAACCTCTCTGTGCATTTGCACCTTCATCAGTATTTCACCAGAGAAAGCCATCCTACTCCCATTGGGTGGCTGCAGATAATCAACTAAGGCACATTTGGAGCAAGGGTTTCCACTGCTGTCAGTTTTTCCCCACCTACGGGAAGGCCAGAGTCTCCTCCAGCACAGCCGGGGCAGCTCGAGGCTGCCTCAGGACCCAGGAACACACCACACACCCGCAAGTGGGATGGGGACAGGCAGGCAGGAGGCAGCACATTTTTGAAATGACTGCTTTTGCTTCTTTTCTGGAGGATGTGGCTCAACCAGCTTCCTTCTCCCTGCCTGGAAGCACCTGTGGGGGCGGGCGGAGGGCAGGAAAGGCAGGAGGCTCCTGCCAACCCTGGCTGTGTCCAACCCGGATATTTAGCAAAATACCCAGGACAAACACCATTAACAGTGACTCTGCGTCTTACACAGGAGGAAGCAGAAGGAGGGGGAAAGTACCCTTTGTGAATCCCCTACCCTGCACCCAGGGGTTTACGTACATTCCCTAGTATTAAAAAAAAAAAAAAAACTTTCCGTACAAGCACACATAATTTTGTGAGTGTCAGCTGCTGCCCAGAATGTTACCCGCATTACCTTATTTAATCTTTACAATGAGCCATCAAAGTAAAAACGTTGCCCCTTTTACAGATGACGAAAACCGAGGTACA
>RJWM01031958.1:0-21900 GCA_004363535.1 Dasyprocta punctata | reverse complement strand
ACACACACACAAAAAAAAAAAAAAAAAAAAAATCAAGCAATAACAAATGCTGGAGGGGCTGTGGGGAAAATAGAACCCTTCTCCACTGTTGATGGGAATGCAGGTTGGTGCAACCACTGTGAAAACCAGTGTAGAGATTCCTCAAAAAACTAGGACTAGAGGTACCATTCGAGCCAGCTATTCCCCTTCTGGGTATCTTCCCAAAAGAACTGAAAGCATCATACCACAGTGATATATGTGCACCCATGTTTATAGCAGCACAATTTGTAATAGCCAGATCTTGGAAACAACCTAAATGCCCATTGACTGAGGAATGGAGAAAAAAGATGTGGTATTTTTATACAATGGAGTACTACTCAGCCATAAAGAAGGATAAACTGGAGACTTTTATAGGTAAATGGATGCAACTTAAGACCATACTCATTAGTGAAATAAGACACACATGTGTCTTATTAGTGTAAGAAGCTGAAAGAAACAACATGTGTATATGTGGGTATATATGTGTATGTATATGTATATGTATATAAAAATAATTAAGATACTACCAATTTCTCTGAGTTCACTGAAGAGAAAGATTTGTGCTGGTATTGTTTGGAAAATTGAATGCAGATGTCTTGTGCTCTAGGTGAATGATTTGGGGATGACAATTTGCAATGTGTGTACCATTGTTGTCCCCATTGACATGTTTTGAAATTTTGTTTTAGTTTTTTTTTCTTTTTCTCCTTGAAATAAAATGGATTTGAAAAAAAATTAAAATATTACTTTCTTTGAAATTCCTCCAGTGGAAATAATTTGTGTTTTTTAAAACAGTGTCTTTCCATGTAGTCTAGATTAGCCTTGAACTCATTATGTATCCCAAATGGGCCTCAAACTTATTAACCTCCTGCCTTTGCCTCCAGAGTGTTAGGATCACAGGCATGTGCTACCACACCCAGCACTACTGGAACTATTTTATAAGTAGCAAACATTTTTGGAAAGATATGATGTCCCTTTACTTGAGGGCAAATTGTTGTTTTATTTGAGTCTAGTTTAGAAAACTACAAGTAGGTTTCCATTTAAAGTGCTCAAATTTATCAGCAAGAACTTGAGTATGTGTTTTTTAAATTTATTTTATTTTATTTTATTTTATTTATTTTTTGTTGGTACCAGGGATTGAACTCACAACCTCAAGTCTGCCAGGCAGGCACTTAAGCCACTGAGCCAAACTCCCAGCCCTTTAATTTTATTTTAAAGAATAAACAGAATAAAGCCAATCAAAACAAAACACTGAAAGTGATACAGGACTTCAAAACAAGATAATAGGAAATCAACAATGGCTATCATAATACCTCTTGTTATCTTCAAAATAGCTGCCCAGTAGCCAGGCGTGGTGGCGCACGCCTTTAATCCCAGCATTCGGGAGGCTGAGGTAGGTGGAGCGTTGTGAGTTCGAGGCCGGCTTGGGCTACAACGCGAGTGCAAGCCTGGCCTGAGCTACATAGTGCAACCCTGCCTCAAAAAACCAGGGCCGGGAGTTTGGCTCAGTGGCTTAAGCGCCTGCCCTGGCAGGCGTGAGGCTGTGAGTTCGATCCCCAGTGCCGCAAAAAAATAAATAAATAAATAAAATAAAATAAAATAAAAAAATAGCTGCCCAAACCATCAGACATAATAAAATCAAACAAAGCCGGGTGTGGTGGCACATGCCTTTAATTCCAGCACTCGGAAGGCTGAGGTAGGCGGAGCGTTGTGAGTTCGAGGCCAGCCTGGGCTACAACACGAGCGCAAGGCGGGCCTGAGCAGCATAGTGTGACCCTGCTTCAAAAAACCAGGGCTAGGAGTTTGGCTCAGCAGCTTAAGCGCCTGTCTGACAGGTGCGAGGCTGTGAGTTTGATCCCCAGTGCTGCAAAAAAAATAAATAAATAAATAAAAATAAAAATAAATAAAATAAAATCAAACAAAACAGAACACAATAAAACCAATCAAAACAGAACAATGGAAACAATACAGGACTTCAAAACAAGATAATTGGAAATCAACAATGGCTACAATAATATATCTTGTTATCTTTGAAATAGCTGCACATGCCATCGGATATAATAAAATCAAACAAAACAAAACAATGAAAATGATATAGGACTTTAAAACAAGATAATAGTGAATTAACATTGGCTACCACCTTCAGAAGGAAATGCCCGATAGTTGATATATTGTGTATTGTTATCCTCTGAAAAGATGCTCAGACTACTGGTTTTAGACCTGCAAAGTTAATCAAATACTAAACACTATAAGCATTAAGTTATTTTTTTTTTACTTCAGTAGCTATCATCCCAATCTGTATTTCTCTGGAACAGTTGGTTTCTTATGGGTGTGGCAGGGTGGGGGGAGCCCCTTAGCTCTGGTCTCCCAGCCCATGTGCCAGCTGGCTCACATGAGTATGTCTTGATTGGAAAATAGGAAGTATTTTGTGGGTCCATGCAAATATGGAAGAGATTTAATGTGTAACTGTAGCTTTTCCTCCTGTGGTCTACTACTTAGAGGCCTCAAATGTAGGCCCTAGAAATATTATTGGTGCCACTGGCCATGTCTGCAACTGACTCAGAAAAGCTTGAGTCTCCAAGAAAAGGAACCACTGGAAAATGGTAAAATCCTCTTATAAAGATAAAGTAGATACAGAACACTTAACTGTTTTATAGTCTCTGTAGGATCAAAATTATTTTATTTTATTTTTTATGTATTTTTTTTGCAGCACCCGAGATTGAACTCACAGCCTCACACCTACCAGACAGGTGCTTAAGTCACTGAACCAAACTCCCAGCCCTAGTTTTTTAAGGCAGGGTCGCACTATGTAGCTTAGGCCGGCCTTGTGCTCACGTTGTAGCCCAGGCCGGCCTCAAACTCACAACGCTCCACCTACCTCAGCCTCCCTAGTGCTGGGATTAAAGGCGTGCGTCACCACGCCTGGCCAAAATTAATTTAAAATAATACCAAAATGTTTTATTTTTCTATTCCCATTCCCTCACCGCACACACTATTGTTTTCTAAAGGCTACATGGCAAGAGATGCTATCATTGCTTTGTCCACTAAAGACATGAGTGCTCATGAGTATATATTCCTTTTTTGAGACAGGGTCTTTCTATGTAGTTCATGCTGACCTTGAACTCACTGTGTAGCCCAAGCTGGCCTCAAACTCATAGCAATCCTCCTGCCTTAGCCTCCTGAATGCTGGAATTACAGGTGTGTGCCACCATATCTGGCTTCATGAGTATATTTTTAAATTTTCTTGATACTAAGTTTTAGTGCAGTAAGAATCAGGAAATAAAACTCACATAAACTAGAGCACAATGTTTAGTAGTGTAAGGGAACACACTGAGAACCTGGAAAGAAAGAGATAACATCAATGGTAGTCCTTTCACCTGTGACAAGTAGTAACATTTCTTGGCCTCACTTTCCTCATTTGCAGCACAAGAAATTTGTCTCACTCCCTTTTCTACTTTCCACACCTTTAACACTATGATTCTGTGACCCTCCAATACTGAATTATTGACAGTGCCTTAGGACTCAGCTCTGGCCCTTCAGAATGGCAAGATCATAAAATGTGACAGACTTATGGGAGAAAATGCCTAAAAAGGAAAGGTGGCAGCCATTGTTAATTTTCTAAACTCTTGTTTTGAAGCCCTGTATCATTTTCATTGTTCTGTTTTGTTTGGTTTTATTGTTTTCTTTTGTTTGATTTTATTATATCTGACGGTATGGGCAGCTATTTCAAAGATAACAAGAGGCATTATGGTAGCCATTGTTGATTTCCCATTATTATGTTTTGAAGCCCTGTAAGCATTCACTGTTTTGTTTTGATTGGCTCTATTCTGTTTCATTTTGTTTAGTTTTATTCTGTTTAAAATAAAAAATAAAAATGTTACAGACTTAGAGAAGTTTACTAATCTCTCAGGGTCACTCAGGCTAAGAAATGGTGGAACTGGAATTCAGAACAAGCATGTCTCACCCCAGAAGCCAAGCAGTCAACTGTGCCATTTCATACCACCTCACTAAGCAAAGAGCAGTGCCACATGGGTATGTAACACTGGAGATCATCCCATTTTCACATTAAGGTGTGTTGCCTGGTTTGGAGTTAACATTAAAGAGCATCTTGTTTGCCTATTTCTTTGGTGTCATTTGTAAGTCTTTTTATACTATCTGATGAAAAAAACAATTATTTCCATTGTTTCTAGAGTTCTCTTGCACATCTGAAAATTGGGCATAATTAAAAATAATATATGCTTATGCTTGAGCTATGGCTCAGTGGTGGAGCACTTGCTTAGGGTGTGCAAGGCCCTGGGTTCAATCCTCAGTACCAGAAAAAAGTCTCTAATGCAGCCAAGCATGGTAGCACACAGCTATAATCCTGGCACTGTGGGAAACTGAGGCAAAATAATCTCAAGTTTGAGCCCATCCTGGACAATTTGTTGTCTTAGAAAGATCTTGTCTCAAAGTAAAAAGAGCTGGGGGTAGAGCTCAGAAAAAAGGCCCTAAGTTCAATCTCCAATACTACAAAAAATTCACTAATTTATTAGATGATCTTGTAGATTTTTCTTGGTTGAATATCCCTTAGTTGTAGATATACAGGTTGAATATATAGAATACTAGAGTACTGTAAAATACACTAACTTTTAAATAAATTTTGCTTCTTTCCAAAAGAAATCTCCATTTCAGTGCTGTTTTCTCTTCATCTGTCATTGTAAGAAACTCGTCTACCTGGTTAAAAAAAAATCAAATACATATTGTGAAATATACATATATAACTCATTCTGATAACATTGTGAAACAGACTTGCTCACTAGAAACTGAATTTTATTTATAGTAATTATAGCTTAATTTTTTTGATAGAGGAGATAAGGCAAGAAAATCTGTAAACAGACTCTCTAAAGGCAGTTAGGGATTCAGCAAGGAAAATTCCTGTAGTAAAGTGGAAGCAGAATTTGGAGCAAAAGTTTCTTTTTTTGTCTTTTTGAGACGGGGTTTCTCTATGCAGTTCAGGCTGTCTTGAACTCACTTTGTAGACCAGGCTGGCCTCAAACTCTCAGCAATCCTTCTGCCTCAGCCTCCACAGTGCTGGAATTACAAGTGTGCACCACAATGCCCAGCTTTGGAGCAAAAGTTTAATGGTAAATTTCATGAGCTGGTTTTAACAGTAAAAAACAAAACAATAGAAAACACCTGCCTATTGGTTGGGTGTGGTGGCACAGCATTCTGAGAATATGAGGCAGGAGGATCACAAGTGTAAGCCCAGTCTGGCCAATTTCATAACTTAGCAAGAACAATATCAAAATAAAAAATAAAACGGGCTGGGGATATAGCTCAGTGCAAAGGCTGGAGATATAGCTCAGTCCAATTCCCATTACTAGAGAGAAAATAATGCAAATCTAAGAAATAAAAAGCCCACTTGCCTATCACGTGAATTTGCTAACCCAGCTTCCAAGAATCTGTTGAAGTTCTTAAATTGCAGACCAGAGAGAAAACAGGTAGTTGACTTTATATAGCTGAGTAGAAGAAATAACATGAAGCCTTCCTTCTAGAACAGTCACAGTACATTGTTTTGCCCATTATTTACTTGATTGTATAAAAGTTGTATTTATTTCTCCATTTTGCTAGTCATCACTCATAATAGTCAATATTAGCTGGGGTGTTTGTTTTGTTCTGTTTTGTCTTTTTGAGACGGGGTCTCGCTATGTAGTTCAGGCTGGGCTTAAACTCACTTTGTAGCCCATGCTGGCCTCAGACTCCCAGTGATCCTCCTGCCTCAGCCTGCTAAGTGCTGGAATTATAGGTCTGTGCCATCACACCTGGCCTAGCTGAGGTTTTAATATACAATATGTAACTATGTGTTCATTAAAACAATGTGTGCTGTATCTAAAATGGTTTTTCCTCAGATCTCTTTATTAATGAATTAATTTTTATCAAATGTTCACTAAAATTCAGGCATATAATCCTAGCACTTGGGAAGCTGAAATGGAAAGATCCCATTTCAGGAACTCTGGAATTTGAACTCAGGAACTTGAGACTAGCCTTGTTAGCATAGCCAACCCCCATCTCAAAACAAAACAAAATAAAAAATTACCAGAATAATCTACAGTTTTGAATAAGAGACTTCATCTTGGAAATATTTCTAAACATTTCTTCATTTTATGCCATTTACCGTGCAGTTCAAAGTCTCTTCAGCAACATTTCCTGTGAGACTACAGGAATAGAGTGTTCCTGTGTGATCAGTAACATCAACCAGCATATGGAAACTGAGAAAAACAGATTTAAATCCTGAAGAATCTTTGTTGCAAGTTGTACAAGTGTTAGACACTTCATTTATAACATATCCACAGCTGGAGCTGAGGAGAAACAAACATGATGATAAAGTGTTACAATCCTGAATGATAAATTTGATCTCTAGCAGAACTATCTCTAAAAAGTCAAAGTCAGCAATGGGAAGACCCACTGAGTGCTCAATGACGTACAGACACAAGAATAATTGAAAGAAGGAACGGGGGAGTAAAAAGAAGTGTTATGTACATGTGTCAACACCCCATAATGATGCACTGTAAATGTGCTAATAAAATTTTTTAATTTAAAAAAGGAAACAGCCTCAATAAGAAATACAAAAATAAATTAAACACACTTTCTATATAGTCAGCCTTACTTCCCACACTTGTGATTCATCTGGCTCTGGACACAATGTCCTCCCTCATTCTTTTCCTTGCTGGGTTCCTGCCTACCCCCAAGTGTCCACATCTCACTTCCCAGGAAGAGCCTTCCTTTCCTTTCCTGCCCTAGCCCACCCACCTTGCCCTCATCAGGAACAGCTGCAGAACTTGTGCTTCAATAGGGACACTGGGGCCACACCTGTTTCTTCTTCTTGCTGCTGCTACAGGTGTGTTCCTCCCATCTGGTCAAGGATCATCCTTATCCCAAAGCCTGTACTTGCGTTTCCATGCATATACAGCACGGCCCACAGGGTTAGTCAGGTTCATCCTAAATGCAGTTAGTGATACAGCCTGGACAGGGACACTACCAGTTTGAATGAGGCCACCTGCCATCTCAGAGAAACTTGGGTTTCATTTTACTTAGGTCACAGAGGACATGTTCAGCAGGTTATAAGGACACATAACCCGCTATTTCTACTACCTACCCCCTCAAAAGCCCACCATAAAACACTATTTAAAAAGCCTCTTAGCCTGTAAGAAGTACTTTCTCTGTTCTGTTCACACAGAGAAGGCCCTCTCAAGTTTAGCTAATAAACCTGCTTGGAGTGTTGAGTTTGCATTACCCTCCCTCTTTTCAACTCAGTTAGTATTGCTAGTGATATATTATCCTCACTTTAGTAACAATTTTTTTGAGCTAGGATCTCACTATATAGTTAGGGCTGGCCTTCAACTAACCATGCAGCCCAGGATTGCCTAGAACTTGTGCTGATCTTCCTGCCACAGCCTCCCAAGTGCTGGGATTACAGGCATGTGCTACCACACTCAACTGTGACAATTTCATGCTAGTCTATCTTTCTGAAGCAGGCCTTCCTTTAGCAACTTTGAATAAGAAAATTCGATATAAGTGCGCATCTGTCTCTCTCTCTCTCTTTTTTGGTACCTGGAATTGAACTCAGGACCTTGCACTTGCTAGGCAGGTGCTGCACCACTGAGCTAAATCCATGGTCCAACAATTTTGAATGAGGAGATACTACATTTCTTAAATAGAGGGACAGTTCTGAAGATAATAGTTTCTTGTATAGACTTAGACTTTTTTCAACATACTTTCGTAAGAAATTTCAAATGCTTTTCCTCAGATATTAACATTTAAAATGTAGAAAAAGTGAGGGAAATAATTTGAAGACTATCTATTTATCTATCAGTGCTGGGGATGATACCAAGCACCTCCAGCAGGATAAGGGCTCTATCACTGAGCTAAAACCCTAGCCCCTGTAAAACAGTTTTCGAAAACTAAATACGTGACTTACACATTAGGGTTTTTTTTTTTTCACCTTTAACATCATATTATGAAGTGTCTTAAAAATCCAAAGGACAGCATCTTCATCATATTCTATAGTTTTAACTATTGATAAAACTATAGAATACACACACATTGTGTGAAAATCCGGGATAATTTGAATAAGATGACAGCAGCACAGCTAGGGGAACGCAAGCAGAGGGGATGGTCCACTCCCAGCGGCACATTTTTTGGGTGGCATTATTGGTCAAAAGGAAAATTATGTTGTAACAATTTACTCCATTTTAATGCAGCCAGAATACATTAAAATACGAATGTTACACCTGCAATTTATCATACTCTTATAATGTTGTCTCGTTTTTTTTTTTTTTTTTTTTACTGAATACACTCTTTGCGGTGTTTATAACATTTTGTAAATAATTTTTTAAAGTTGGAGGTGGATGCACATGCATGTAATCCCAGCATTTGGGAGGCTGAGACAGGAGGATCACAGAGAGTTCAAAGCTAGCCTCAGCTACATAGTGAGTTCATGACCACCCAGACCTTGTCTCAAAAAACCAAACAAAAAAATTTTTTTTAAATATTGTTACTAATATGGTTGTTAGTATTTCCTTTACTTATATCAGTTAACTATTATCACTATTTATTATGGAACATATTATTGTGAATAATAAAAAGAATTATCATTCAATCACTGCTTGATCAATGACTGCCCAGAGTACACAGCATTTACTTGTATACTGGTACAGGTTCCCATAAACATATTTTTCTAGCCATTAAGATGTTGTAGAAATTTCACAGCATAATTAAACTGATAATTACAACATGGCTTGTTAGTACATCTATACTGCATTCTTGTCTAGTTGATACTTATAAATAATTATATGTGAAAGCCGGGCGTGGGGGCGCATGCCTTTAATCCCAGCACTGGGGAGGCTGAGGTAGGCAGAGCGTTGTGAGTTCGAGGCCCGGCTTGGGCTACAAGGCGAGCACAAGATCCGCCTGAGCTACATAGTGCAACCCTGCCTCAAAAAACTAGGGTTGAAGCCGGGCGTGGTGGCGCACGCCTTTAATCCCAGCACTCGGGAGGCTGAGATAGGTGGAGCGTTGTGAGTAGGTGGAGCGTTGTGAGTTCGAAGCCGGCCTGGGCTACAACGCGAGCGCAAGGCCTGCCTGAGCTGCATAGTGCGACCCTGCTTCAAAAAACCAGGGCTGGGAGTTTGGCTCAGCAGCTTAAGTGCCTGTCTGGCAGGTGCGAGGTTGTGAGTTCAATCCCTGGTGCCGCAAAAAAAACAAAACAAAACAAAACAACAAAAAAAAAACTAGGGCTGGGAGTTTGGCTCAGTGGCTTAAGTGCCTGTCTGGCAGGCGCGAGGTTGTGAGTTCAATCCCTGGTGCCACCACCAAAAAAAAAAAAAAACATTATATGTGAAAAGTTAAATCAGGTAATACAGAAAAGAAAGTAACTGTTTTATTTTTATCTTGTTACTGTCTATGTTCATTTAATTCTACATATATAATTTTTATGAATAATTTATTTTTTCAAATTTGCAGTAATATGCATTTAAAATGAAGTAAATAAAGATGATTTTTTAAGAAAAAGGCAAGAAGCCGGGCATGGTGGCGCACGCCTTTAATCCCAGCACTCGGGAGGCTGAGGTAGGTGGAGCATTGTGAGTAGGTGGAGTGTTGTGAGTTCGAGGCCGGCTTGGGCTATAACATGAGCGCAAGGCCGGCCTGAGCTACACAGTGTGACCCTGCCTCAAAAAACCAGGGCTGGGAGTTTGGCTCAGTGACTTAAGTGCCTGTCTGACAGGTGTGAGGTTGTGAGTTCAATCTCCAGTGCCGCAAAAAAAAAAGGGGGGGGGGGAAGAAAAATAACATTCCAGATTAATTGCAGTTTTTCTATATAATGAATAAATCTACGCAAATTTTCTTGATTTTTCTCTGTAGGTAATTTTAATTTTCTACTTTAAGTAGCATCATAGATTATCGTATTTTATTTAATAAATAATTCTAAAAAATTATCTATATTTTTGTTTATGTGTCATTTTAATTTTCTATTTAAATAGGTTAATAGGGCTAGGGGTTTAGCTCAGTGGCATAGTGCCTGCCTGGCAAGTGTGAGGTCCTGAGTTGGATTCCTTGTACCCTCCCTCATAAAAAGTTAAGTAAATAAATAAATCGGTTAACATCTTCAGATATGTTGGAGGGTAGCAAAATGAAGGACCACCCAGAGCAGTACAAACTCTAGTTACACAACTGTGAGATAAGTGGATTTAATTAATTCAATATCTTGGGTGTGGTGAAGTGCAAAATATTATTATTGAGGTAACACTGGACAAATGCCACAAGAGATCTCCCTGTGTTATTGTTTATAGCTCTATGTGAATCTAGAATTATTTCCATAAAAATTCTAAGTACAAAAATCCATAGAGAGGCTTTAATAGTGACATTTCAGCATCAATTGACCAACATCATTAAATCTACTGGGGTTTACTTTATATACAAGTAGATACTAACTTGGAAGAGAGAGGGGTTGTAGGTCATATGCATCATGCAATTAAAAAATAATTTTCTTTGTACTGGGGATTGAATCAAGGCCTTCTCACTGAACTACAACTCCAACCCTTTAATTTTTTGTGTGTGTGTGGAGGGAGACAAGGTCTCACTAACTTTCCCAGGCTGGACTTGAACTTTTGATCCTCCTGCATCAATCTTCTGGGGTGCTGGAATTATTGCTTTGTGTTACTGTAGCCACTGTAGCTTTAACTTTTATAAAATCTAAAGTTTATTAACAATAATTATTTCTTACAAAAATGAATTTGCTAAAAATAAGTTGGCTCCTTACCATTTATTTCGAACTACTTTCACGGTTTCATCATCAATATTCAGTGCAGAAATGTAAGCATAGAGAATGCCATAGCAAGGTTCAGCTTTTCCTTCATTCTTCAAAGCCTTTACCTTTAACTGCTCAACTGTGTAGACATCAACTATTGCATTTACTAAAAATAAAAAGAAGAATATCAGTCTATTATATATTCTAAGAACTGTAGAGGATTATATCCAAATAGAAAAGTTGTAAAGTTCAAATAAGAACATATAAAAAGCCCAAGCAACAGAAAAATATTATATTTACTGTATTAAAACTGATTATGGGGTTGAAGATGCAGCTCATCAGTACAGAGCTTGCCTAGCATCCACAATGATGTAAATAGCTTTAAAACCTATAAAATAAGGAAAAAATGAAAGAATGTGATATTAGTCTTAATTAAATAAAAAATTCTGGTCATCAGAGGCTATCATTGAAAAGGTGAGAAGACAAGCCACAGAGTAGGTGATGCTAGCAATCCACCAGAGAATAAAGGACTCATCCAAAACACCTGAAGAAATTTATTTTGGTTGTTGTTCTAAGAACTAAATCCAAGAAAATGACATTTGATGCCATTCTATGTATGGGCATAGTATTCTTCTGGAGAGAAAATCAATAGCTCTCATCAGATTGGCTAGTGGTTATAAGCCCTCAATTTATTTTAAGCCCTCGAAATTTTATTTTTTAATCTTTTTAAAAATTTTTTAAATTTTATTTTAAAGATAATAAAATCCAACAAAACAAACAGAATAAAGTCAATCAAAACAAAGCAGTGAAATTGGTACAGAACTTCAAAGCAGGATAATAGGAAATCAACAATGGCTACCATAGTATTTCTTGTTATCATCACAATAGTTGTCCATTCCATCAGAAACAGCAAAAGCAAACCAAACAAAACAGAATAAAACCAATCAAAAAGGAACACTGAGAAGTCGGGTGTGGTGGCTCACGCCTTTAATCCCAGCACTCAGGAGGCTGAGTAGGTGGAGCATTGTGAGTTTGAGGCCCGCTCGAGCTACAGTGCAAACACAAGGCCGGCCTGAGCTACATAGTGCGACCCTGCCTCGAAAAACCAGGGCCAGGAGTTTGGCTCAGTGCCTTAAGCGCCTGCCCTGGCAGGCGTGAGGTTGTGAGTTCAATCCCCGGTGCCGCAAAAAAAAAAAAAAAAAAAAAAAAAAAAAAAAAAAAAAAAAAAAAAAAAAAAAAAAAAAAAAAAAAAAAAAAAAAAAAAAAAAAAAAAAAAAAAACAGTGAGAACAATGTTGGATTTCAAAAACAAGATAGAAGGAAATCCCCCGTATTTGCCACACTGCATATTGTTATCCTCCCTACAGATGCTCAGACTACTGGCTCCAGGCCTGTAAAGTCAACCAAACAATACAAGCATTCAGTTGTTTTTTGTACCTCAGTTGCTATCAACTCAGCCTGCCTCTGAACCAGCTGATTGCTTGCCGGGGTGGGGATGGGGGCACACGGGAGGTGCTTTCTGGCTTCTCTCTTCCTGGACCCCACATGGCTTGCTTGTGTGGCTTACCAGAAGATCTCAAGCCCTCAAAATTTTAAACAAGCTTTGTGTGTGTGTGTGTGTGTGGTACTGGAGATGGAACCCATGGCCCTCTCACTGAGCTACATCCCCAACCATTTTTAAAATTTTGAGACAGAGTCTCACTAAGTTGCTACATTGCCAGCCTAGGATCAAACTTGAGATCTTTCTCCTCAGCCTCCCAGAGTACTGAGATTATAGGCATGCATCACCACAACCAACTTTAAACTAGCTTTTTAAAATCAGAAATAGCTGGATGTGGTGGTACATACCTGTAATCCCAGCACTAAGAAGGCTGAGCCAAGAGGACTGCTGTAAGTTTGAGGCCAGCCTGGGCTACACAGCAAGTTTAAGACCAGTCTGAACTATGTAGCAGGACCCCATCTCAAATCAATCAATCAATCCAAAAATTTAGTAGTAACAGACTCAGAATACTGTATCTTTTACTATACCTATTAAAACTTCACAAGCTCAATTTTTGTCCTTCTAAAAATCAAACTATTTAAATGATCACTTACGATTTATGGATTCTTTCAAATAACTGGCACTTTCATCAGTCAGAATATTTGTTCCTTTATTTTCTCTTATAAAATTCAGTAGGATGTTAGCTTCTGGTGTATCTAAAGTTAAAAGTGCATAATAAGAAAAAAGCAAACTGATTATTTTTTAAATCATTACGAAGGATCCGAAATTACTGTTAATATTAAAAAGTAATGGCAAAAAATAAAAATAAAAATAAAAAGTGATGGCATATAATTGTCCAACAAAATAGAATATTATTCAGCTATTAATAATGTGACATTGAAGTCTATTAACATGAAGAGCTATATTCCAGACGTCATTAGTGAAAAGAGAAGCTTACAAAATTGTGTGGTACCAATACCTTTAGAATTGAAAAAAATGTATGTATATGCAAAATTATCTGGAAGAATATATATATATATATATAATTATATATAAGAATGTATATATATATATATACATATATATATAAACTTTTTAATGGCAGGACTACGGGTTATCTTTGTATTTCTTTTTAACTCTATTATATATTTTCTGGTTTGTTTGCATGTATGTGATCCTAGAGATTGAACTCAGGGCCTTCACGCTGAGCTACATTCCCACCTTTCTTTTTTTTTTTTTTTTTTTTTTTTTTTTTTTGGTACTGGGGATTGAACTCACAACCTGGCGCCTGCCAGGCAGGCACTTAGGCCACTGAGCTAAATCCCCAACCCTATTTTTTAAAACAGGGTCTCACTATACAGTTCAGGCCGGTCTTGAACTCGCTTTGTAGCCCAGGCTGGTCTCAAACTCACAATGATCCTCATGTCTCAGCCTCCCGAGTGCTGGGATTAAAGACATGCACCACCATGCCCTGCTGCCACCTTATTTTTTATTTTGAGACAAGTTCTTGCTAATTTGCCCAGGCAGTACTCCTGCCTCAGATTCTCAAGTGCTAGAAATACAGGCATGACCCATTGTGTCCAGCTGCATTTTCTCAATTTTATATGTATCTCCTTTACAATAAAAATATTTTAAAAGATTATTTCAAAGTCTTGTTCTTCAAATTTAAATATGAGTTTTCTCAGGAATAGTTGGATGGTATCCCAGAAGTCAATAATGTGATTTTGAGCCAGGTGTGGTGGCTAATGCCTGTAACTCCAGCACCCTGGGCGGCTAAGGTGGGAAGATGATGAATTTAAGATCAGTCTGGGCAACTTAGCAACTTAGTGAGATCTTATGTCAAAATTAAAATAAACACTTAAAAAGGACTAGTGATGCAGCACAGTGCAAAGATTCTGGATTTAATTCAGTCCTGGGGAGAAAAAAGAATGTGATTTTGAAAAAGGCTTTTCACAGGATTCTAGTGCCATTTAACCCCAAGACTTTAGTCTCCAACTTGTGATTGTCTGAGTCCCCCATCCTACTTTTCCACTTGAACATTCTACAACCTGTTCTGACAATGCTTGGACTTCCCTAGTTCCCTTGAGCAGATACAGGCATTTCTTCCTCTTTTCTCATATTACACACCAGTCTTATTACTGATCTTTCTAAGAGCAAAACTGTAAATTTCTTATGCGCAGGTGTGCCTTTTCATCTTTCTATTTCCAATATCTAACACAGTGATGATCCTTCCATCTATCTAAGCATCAGCTGTCCCCTGTCTTCCAGAAAGGATTAAACTTGTCTCAACATTTTGCTAATAAAAGGCATTCAACAGGTACTGATAAATTAATTATGAATTAATAAATATTTTTGAATCACTAACAGAATTTCTATACATTATACAGGAGTAGTTGCTGAGTGGGTCACAGCAATCTGACCAATGAACATCCTTTGGGAAGGATGCTTGGTAGAAAGGACAGGATGCAGGCACCACCACAAGGGCCCCTACTGGCCATAGGATGATCCAGATCATCTGTGGAAAGGATGTAATTCCCACTCTGGCGAACACTCTCAGGACAGAGAAAGAAAGCACCAGGAAGACAACATCCTGGCTAGGGTAAATGTTTAAACCATTTAGACCTTAATTTCTGCAAGGTAGGTCTATAGCCCAGGAAATTTGAAATATGACCAATTTAAAGAAGCATACATCCCAGCACTCGGGAGGCTGAGGTAGGAGGAGCATTGTGAGTTCGAGGCCGGCCTGGGCTACAACGCGAGCACAAGGCCGGCCTGAGCTACACAGTGCGACCCTGCCTCAAAAAACCAGGACTGGGAGTTTGGCTCAGTGGCTTAAGCGCTTGCCCCAGCAGGCGCGAGGTTGTGAGTTCAATCCCCAGTACCGCAAAAAAAAAAAAAAAAAAAAAAAAAGCATACAAATTTACACCCTTATGAGTACCATTATGAGTCCTCTCTTTAAATTTGTCTTAACAGAATAAATGCACAAGACCTATTGTATAACATAGTGACTGTAGTTAACAATGTATTTTATTCTTGAAAACTACTAAAAGAGCAGATTTTATGTATTCTCACCACAAGAAAGGTAAATATATGAAATGGTGCATAGGTTAATTAGCTTAATTTAGCCATTGTGTGTATACAAGATGTAATCAAACTATATGATGAATATTTAAATAAGCAAATTTGAACTGTGCATAGTGACACACACCTGTAATACCAGCACTGGATGAGGATCACCAGTTTGAGGCCAGCTTGGGCTATATAGTAAGTTTAAGGCTAACCTGAATTGCATAGCAAGACCTTGTCTCAAAAAACTAAAAAAATTTTATAATTATTACAGTAAAAGATAAATTGTCATTAATCCCCTTCAAAGTATTCCCTCTTTCACTCTTTTTTTTTTTTTTTTTTTTTTTTTTTTTTGAGACAGGGTCTTGCTAGATAGTTCAGACTGCCTTGAACTCATAGGTTGGCCTCAAACTCACAGTAATCCTCCTGTCTCAGCCTCCAAGTGCTGGGATTACAGGTGTGTACCACCATGCCCAGTTTTTCCCTTTCACTCTTCACACACTTATATCATCATTCTTGCCACTTTCTTTTTTTTCAAATCCATTTTTATTTCACAGAGAGAAAAAAAGAAAAAAATAAACAAAATTTGAAAATACATCAACCGGCGGTCTTGCCACTTTCTAAAGCAGTTCTACAAGTCCTTTTTTGTGTGTCTTTACAAGGTGTTATTGATTGATTGATTGATTGATTGATTGATTTTTGGTACCAGATATTGAACTCACAATCTCACACCTGCCAGGCAGGCGCTTATGCCACTGAGTTAAATCCCCGGCCTATTTTTTGAGACAGGTTCTCACTATGTAGTTCAGCCCAGCCTTGAACTCACTTTGTAGCCCAGGTCAGTCTCAAATTCACAATGACCCTCCTGCCTCAGGCTCCTGAGTGCTGGGATTACAGGCGTGCACCACCATGCCTGGTTTACAAGGTGTTATTTTAAAACATTATGGTGAATGCTGTTGCCGAGTGCCATCCAAAGTAAAGACAGACTCATAAAAATGGTGTGTCTTCATCCACCTTATTCACTGAACCTGACAGGATATGACCTCTGGCTCTTTCACAAAGTCAAAATGACCATGAGTGGTAAAAGTTTTGAATCAATTCAAGACAAGGCAATCCCCCATCTGCCAAAAAAAGTCCCCAACAAAACAAAGCAAACCACCACAACTAAAAAAGACAAAAAGCAATAACAAAAAAGACAAGGCAGCCATAACGACACAATTAAAGATCCAGAGTTGCTTCAGAAAGTGCCAAGAATGATGGGATAAGTGAGAGGGAGTATTCTGAGGGGGATTAATCATAATGGGTCTTGAAGAGAACAGGAAGTCATTAAGAAGCAAGCCCTCCCTGCAAATTAGCACTGTGCATGGCCACTGGGGTGAGAGCTAGATGCCAGCCCCTTCTGGCATGTGGGCTGGGAAACAAGAAGTGCCACAGCTGTAAGTGACCGGCTGATCCAGAGAAACACAGGCTGCGATGGTAGCTATTAAGGTAAAATACAATTTAATGCTTGCAGCATTTAGTGTTTCACTGACTTTGCAGGTCCAAAGCTGGTAGTCTGATTATCTATTCAGGGGCTAACAATACGCAATGTAGCATCTACAGGGGATCTCCTTCTGGAGGTGGCATTAATTCCCTATCATCTTGTTTTGAAGTCCTGTATCACTTTCATCATTTTGTTGTGTTGGGGTTTATTCTGTTTTGTTTTGTTTGATTTTATTATATCCTATGGCATGCGCAGCTATTTCAAAGATAACAAGATATATTATGGTAGCCATTTTGGATTTACTCTTATCTTGTTTTGAAGTCCTTTATTGCATTCATTGTTTTGTTTTTGTTGGTTCTATTCTGTTCTGTTCTGCTTGACTTTTACTATGTCTGCAGGTATCTGCAGCTATTTTGAAGACAAGAGGCATTATGGTAACCATTGTTGATTTCCTGTTGTTTTGAAGTCCTGTGTCACTTACACTGGTCTGTTTTGATTGGTTATATTATTTTATTTTGCTTGGTTTTATTCTCTTTAAAATAAGAATTAAAAAATTTAAAAAGTAAAAAAATGGTAATGTGTCCTTTATTGTAATTAATTTTTTTCTTATGTACTGTGGATCAAACTCATGACCTCATGCTTGCCAAGAAGGAACTGTGGGCCTGAACTATATCCCTGGCCCTACTGTAATATATTTTTAAAAATTTTTAAACATTCACTATATTTTTCAGTTATACCATGTACATAATACAAAACATGTTGTAGACTTCAGGAGTGAGTCCTTGCTAGCTGCACAGAGGATCCAAGCTCTGCCCAGCTCAGCATCCCGGAGCAATCCATCAGGGGAATGCACAGTTAGCTTCACAGGACACAGAGGTACTGAGCCCAGCCCAACCCAGAGCCTCAGAGCCGCTCATCAGGGAGTGGCCAGCATAGCCAAGGGGTCTTGGAGAATTTGAGTTCCACCCATCAGAGCACAAGGCCCCAGCTCCATAGTTCAGGGGTGCAGCCATGCAGCAGGTCCTGGAGGTTGCAAACTCCACCCAGCCAGGAGCAAGGCCCTGGCACCATACACCAGGGGCACCCTCTGGCTAGTCCCACACTCCAGAGGCTCTGAACTCCCCACAGCCGAATGCAATGTCCCAGTGGTGCCACACTCCGGGGTGCACTCTGCCTAGCTGCCTGGGTACCAGAGATTCTGAACTCCACCCAACCAGGCACATGGCCTCAGTGCCACACCCCGGGGGTGTGTCTCTGCTCTGAACTCTGCACAGCCAGGTTCTAGGCCCTGGCAACAAGCTCCAGGGGTGTGCCCTTGCTAGCTGCAGGGAGAATACAAGCTTTGCCCAGCCCAGCATCTCAGAGCAACCCAACAAAGTACATCAGGGGAACACACGACCAGCCTCACAGGCCACAGAGCACAAGGATCCAGCACCACAGTTTGGGGATGTGTCCCGGCTAGCCACAGGAATACTGGAGATTAAAGCTTTACCCAGCGCAGTGTTCTAGTGCAATCCATCAGGAGGCTGCCTGGCCAGCCACACAGGTCCCAGAGGAAAATGATAAAACAAAAGAGCAAGATGCAGTCTTAGTCCTCCAGCCCACCGAGAACAAACCCAAGAGATACTGAAATGGAAGATACTGGGAATCACATAACTGAACTTACTGAAATGGTAGCAACTGAATTAAAGAAACAACTCCATGAAGCTATAGAGGAAATCAAGTCAGAAATAATCTCTCATGTAAAAAAATGAAACGACAAACATTATGAAAGAAATGTGTGTATCTAAGAAGGATCAAGATAAAAAAATAGAAGGGCATAAGAAAATGATGGAAACTTTGAATGAACAAAATAAGACACAATTAAAATGCATAAAACAGATTCAAAGGGATATTCAGGAAATTAAAAATTCCATGGAAAGTTGGCAAACCTGAATGAAGCTGAAGATAGACTCTTAGACCTTGAAGACAGCATGGAAGTTTATGATCACAAAAGAAAAGATCTCTTAAAAATAACAAGGAATCAGGAAACAACAATTCAACAGCTGCAAGATGATGCAAAGAGACACAATAACAGAAATAATAGCAGAAAAATTTCCAAACATGGGAAGAGAATCTAATATTCAGGTAAGTGATGCATACAGAACCCCAATTAGCCATAATCAAAATAAATCTTCACCCAGACATGTAATAATTAGGATATCAGTAATTCAGCACAAGAACAGAATACTAAAAGCTGTCAGAGAAAAGAAACAGATCACCTATGAAGGAAAGCCTATCAGAATCATGGCAGACTTCTCAACACAAGCCTTCAAGTCAAGAAGAGCTTGGAGTGAAGTATTTCAAATCCTGAGAGAAAACAACTTTCAACCCAGGTTGATGTATCCTGCAAAACTATCTCTAAAAATTGATGTAGAAATAAGATATTTCCATGACAAAGAACAACTGAAGAAATTCATGGCCACCAAATCAACACTACAAAGAGTACTGAAACACACTCTAGAAAGAGACAAAGATAACTACATTCCCAAGAACAACAGCAAAAGGAAACCACTAAGCAGGGCAAACAATTAAACAGAAAACAGAAAACCAACAACAGAAAGATAAGGGTATGATAGGGATAAGTCAGTACTTATCAGTTATATCAATCAATGTAAATGGTCTCAACTAGCCAATAAAAAGAAACAGACTGGCAAAGTGGGTTAAGAAACAAAATCCAACAATATACTGTGTACAAGAAACACATTTAACTCAAAAGGAAATTCACAGACTAAAAATCAAAGGATGGAAAACAATACTCCATGCAACAGGAACCCAGAAAAAGGCAGGGGTAGCTATTTTGTTTGCAGACAATGTGAACTTCAAACCAAGAATGATCAAAAGAGATAAAGAACGTCACTACATATGTGTTAAGGGAAAACTTCAAGAGGAAGAGATTACAATCATAAATATATATGCACCAAATATAGGAGCACCCAACTATGTAAGACAAATCTTAACAGACATGAAAAACCAAATAAACAATAATACAGTGATAACGGGACCTTAACACCCCATTGTCACAAAGAGACAGATCAACCAAACAAAAAAATCAGCAAAGAAATAACAGAACTGAATCAAACTTGTAAACAAATGGACCTAGTAGATGTGTACTGTGTGTTTCACCCAATAACATCAGAATACAAATTCTTCTCAGTTGCACATGGGTCATTCTCTAAAATAGATCATATACTAGCCCACAGAGCATGCTTTAGTAAATGCAAAGAAATTAAAATAATTTCATGCATATTATCTGACCATAGCACAACAAAATTGGAAATTAATGACAAAGAACCCCACAAGAACCCCATAAACACATGGAAATTAAATAACTTTCTCCTAAACAATCAATGGGTCACAGAAGAGATTAAACAATATCTACAATTGAACGAAAATGCAAATACAAATTACGGGAACCTGTGGGACACAATGAAAGCAATCCTCAGAGGGAAATTTATAGCACTAAACTCCCGCATCAGAAAAATGGAAAGAACACACATGAACAACCTAATGCTGCACCTCAAACTTCTAGAAAAAGAAGAACAAGTCAAGACCAAAACCCAAAGAATGGAGGAAATTATAAAGATTAGAGCAGAAATTAATGCAATTGAAACTAAGAAAGCAATACAAAGAATTAATGAATCAAAGAGTCGGTTCTTTGAAAGACCAAATAAAATTGACAAACCCCTAGTCAACCTTATCAAATAGAGGAAAGGAAAATCTCAAATCCAAGCAATAAGAAATAAAAAGGGTGAAATCACTACAGACCCTGTGGAAATACAGAAGATCATCAATATCTGCTTCAAAAACCTTTACTCCCATAGGTTTGATAACACAGAAGATATGGACAGATTCCTAGAAACCTATGAATTACCAAAGCTGAATCAAGAAGATGTAAAACTGCTGAATTACCCAATTTCAGCTAATGAAATTGAAAATGCAATTAGAACCTTACCAACAAAGAAAAGCCCAGGTCCTGATGGATTCTGAATTCTACAAGAAATTTAGGGAAGACTTAATGCCAATACTCCTCAAACTCTTCAATGAAATTGAAACAGAAAAAAGTCTCTCTAACTCATTCCTGGAAGCAAGTATTACCCAAATACCAAAACCAGAGAAAGACCCAACCAAATAAGAAAATTACAGGCCCATCTCCCTAATGAATATAGATGCAAAAATCCTCAATAAAATACTGCAAATAGAATACAGCAAGTCATCAGGAAGAGTATACAGCATGATCAAGTGGAATTCATCCCAGGAATGCAGGGATGGTTCAACATATGCAAATCAATAAATGTAATATACCATATCAACAGAGCCAAGGACAAGAATCACATGAACATTTCAATAAATGCAGAAAAAGCTTTTGACAAAATCCTACACTCATTCATGATAAAAATCCTACAGAAAATCGGAATAGATGATCTCTACTTCAACCTGATAAAAGTCATATATCATAAACCAACAGCCAACATCTTACTAAATGGACAAAAACTGAAAACTTTCAACCTAAAATCAGGAATAAGACAAGGATGTCCATTATCACCACTCCTATTCGATATAGTTCTGGAAATATTAGCCAGAGCAGTTAAACAAGAGAGAGAAATAAAAGGAATAACGATGGGAAAGGGAGAAGTTAAATTACCATTATTTGCAGATGATACGATACTCTACATAGAAGACCCTCAAAAATCCATTGAGAAACTTCTAGATGTAATAACCAAATTCATTAATGTTACTGGATACAAGATCAACACTCAAAAATCAATAGCATTCTTGTACACAAACAACAGACACAGTGAAAGAGAAATAAGGGAAACCACACCCTTCACTATAACATTCAAAAAAATGAAATACTTAGGAATCAATCTAACAAAGGAAGTAAAAGACCTATACAGTGAAAATTACATTACTCTAAAGAAGGAAATCGAAGAAGATTTCAGAAAATGGAAAGATATTCCCTGTTCATGGATAGGAAGAACAAACATCGTGAAAATGGCCATTTTCCCAAAATTATTATACAGGTTTAATG
>RJWM01031957.1:0-21965 GCA_004363535.1 Dasyprocta punctata | reverse complement strand
CCTAGACGCTCCCTTCAGTTCCTCTTTCCCTTTACCCCATGTCCAACACAGGAGCAAGTCCCATGGACGTGACTTGCACAATACAACCTGAATCCAGCTACCTCCCCCCTCACCCAAACCATCTCACCTGCCATTTTTCTTCTCCCCCAACCCTAATGTCTAATGCAGCCTCCTTGTTGCAGTTCTTGCCTTCTATAACACATTCACCACACAGAACCAGAGTGACTTCTGGAAAAAAGGAACCGAGAGCACATCAGTCCTCTGACGAAATATCCTCAGCGGCTTCTCACTGCCCTCACAAGATCTAACTCCTGATTAGAGACCCCCATGCCTGGCTTCTGCCTTCCTCGGACTCAATCTTAGCAAACGCTACCTCGCTTGCTACTCTCCAGTCATTCTGGTCCTCTTCATGGAACGCCACGTCCCCCAGAATACACTGCTGGTTCATGCTCTCCCTTTAGGTCTTACCTCTGTGCCATCTCTTCAGAAACGCCTACTGTAACCCTCACTTTTTATTATGCTACCCCACTTTATAGCCACCGCAGTACTTGTATGTCTATGAGTTTACTGTGTCCTGAACTCGAATGTAAATCCACATGGGCAGGACTTCCCTTTTTAACTAGTTCACTGGTATCGCCCTAGCATCAAGATCAGTTCCTGGCACATGGCAGGTGCTCAATAAGTATGTGCTCTACAAATGAATGAATCCCAGTGCCTCGCTGCCAACCTAGAGAGCAAGAAGGCCTATGACACACAGGGCCTGAGTGGGGGACCCGCACCTGCTGCACAGGCTTACAGGGGGCCAGGAAGGACGCAAGGACTTAATGTGGGCCGCGCTGAGGTCCTTGGGGATCAGCTGAGTCCATACAGACCCTGATGAGGGGTAACAGCGTGACTTCCTGAGAATACCTGTGATAGGAGCTGTGGGTTTCAACCCTGCTAGTATTCTGAATCGCGTACGGGAGCTTTTAAAAATACTGATGCCCAGGCCCCACTCCCAAACATCCTGATTAGGTGAAGGCACCTGTATTTTAAAAATGTTTCTGCGGCGACAGCAAGGTGAAGCCAGGTCAGCGCGGGGTTGCAGCGACAGCTCCCAGGGAGTGTGGGGTCTGAGCACACGTGCGGCCAGAAAGCCACGGCCGCGCATGCGCAGCCCCGCCGCTAGCCCGTTGGCCCCGCCCCTGCCTCGTCCTTTCCGCCCCTCTTCCCAGCCACATCCCCGCCGGTCACCTGAGTGTTCTCTCCCTCCCGAAAGGCCTGGGCTACCCGCTGACGCAGGTAAGCACCCAAATCCCGGCCCCGTTTGGTCTCGTCCACCGGCCACTCCTCACAGAGCTTAAGGAAACGGCGGTAGCGGCTGGCCGCCATTTTGGGCCCCAATTGCCCCGCCCTGGGGGAGGAGACGGTGTGTGGCGCTTGCGCACTGAGGCGCGCAACCTGCTCCCACAGCGGGCATGCGCAGCTTCGCGGGTGTCGCACCGCTGGCCGGGCAGGGGCGCTGTTTGCCAGTTTTCTGCAAGCGGAGTTGATTCGGTCCTCTCCCTTCTGGAACTCGCCCAGCTCCCAGGGGCCAGGCCGACGCGGAGTGCTCTAGGGAAAGTTTTGCATTTCTTTTTCAATGACTGAACAATCAATCTCCCGACTAGAAAACCCTCCCTGAGACCTCGGCTGTTTTGCATAAGCGGTATAAATACAGGTTGTTACTGGATGAAAATGTGTTCGCAATTAGTCACGTAGCACTTCTCCCGTACCTGTCGGTTTGCTTGAAACTCCGACACAGGGGCTCCTTCCGAGCTCCTAGCTGTCGTGCCTCTCTGCAGCCCCAGCTGTGCCCGTCTTTGTGCCCTGCCCCCCATGCCAGGCACTTTCCCCTGGAATGCAGTTTCCCTAACAGTAATGTCAGCTGGGTTTCTTTACCCTGAAAAAACTTTAACTTTTTTATGATGGCGAAATGCATGTGAAATTCATCTTAACTATTTTAAGTGTACAGTAACGGAAGCCTACATTAAATATGTTCACGATGTGGTGCAGACCTCACGCCGTCCACCTCTGTGCCTCTTCATCTTGTAAAACTGAAATTTGGTGCCCCGCATAGCTTCGTATTTCCCAGCCCCTGGAAGCTACCATTCTGTGTTGCGTCTCTGGAATTTTAACCCCTCTTGGAAGTGGAATCATATGCTGTCTTGTGACCGGGTTATTCCTTTTAGCAGAAGGCCTTCGAGGTTTATCTATGCTGTAGCGCATGTCAGAACCCTCCCTGCTTTTGCGTTTTAAGTTTTTTAGGTTTTTGGTAGTAGCCATCCTAATGGGTGTGAGCTTGTGTCTCATTGTAGCTTTGATTTGCATTTCTGTAATGGTTACTGGTGTTGCCCGTGACTTCCTGTGCGAAGGGGCTCTTTTGGTGAAGTGCCTGGTGGTGTACTTTGTTCTTTTCTGTGTGTGGTGCTGGGGATTGAACCCAGGGCTTTCACACTGAGCTGCACCCCCTTTTTGAAATTTTTAAATTTTGAGACAGGGGCTTACTAAGTTGGTTCAGTTTCTCAGGCTAGATCCTCCTGCTTCAGCCTCCTACAGTGTTGGGATTGCAGGCGTGTACTACCACATGCTGCTTCCGTTGTTCACGTTTGAGTTGGATTTTTTGTTGCTGTTGGTTTTAAATTTTCAGAGTTCTCCATTTATTATGTACATTACAGCCTTATCAGATACATGATTTTCAAATATTTTCTCCCATTAAGACTTATTTTACTAGCTCTCCTCTTACACACTTCTTACCACATCACCAACATGGCCTGCTTTTCATTTTCAAAAGATTGCCCCACCTTTAAGATTTTCCTTAAGGCCTCAGCCCTGCACTGCCTAACCATCTTGCCTCGAGTCAAGACTGAATTAGGGCTGGGGATTTAGCTCAAGGGCTGGAGATTTAGCTCAGTGGCATAAGTGCCTGCCTGGCAAGCGTGAGGTCGTGAGTTCGATCCCCTGTACCAAAAAGAAAAAAAAGAAGACCAAACTGATAGCACTTTACCCACCTCCCCCAACTGCTTCCTTCCTGTTCTACCTACTTCGTGAAGCTGAATCCTGGAGGCTCCTGCCTTCAAGGGTTGACTGTTGAGTCCAGAGGGCACACATAAGAAAGCAGAGTTGGAGGGGACCAGGCTTTTAACTGAGGAGCAGTCATGGTCCACATGGTGACATTTCAGTTCTGCATACACAGGGTGTTCTGTCAGATTACGTTGCCTGGGGACACTGTAGCTGACTCGGTGTGTGTAAGTACACTCGGTGACACTGATGTGATGAAATCGCCCAGTGACACATTTCTCAGAACGTGCCTCCACTGTTAAGTGGTGCATGGCTGTATTAGGTGGTGTGATAGAATTTTGAGAGAGAGAGATTATTTCTAACTATTCAGGGGATGCTATGGCTGTATCTAGATGTCCCTTCCAAAGCCTCGTGTGCTCACAGGTGGAGCTTTTCAGAGTTGGCTGGATCTAGGGTGTGTGAAGACGGATTAAGGGTATGATAACTAAATTAGTCCATTGATCGATTTAGCATGGTTCTGAGTGTGGATAATGAGAAAGCCTACCCTGGGTCTGGGAGGCACCCAATGGGCTTGTAACCTGAATGGAATAAAAGGGAAAGAAAGGCTTGCGGCTGCTGTTGCTGCCAGTGCTTCTTGCCTGCCCTGCCATGGACTGTTCCTCCTCTGCCATGCTGTCCTGCCTCGGAGCCAGCTGACTATGCACGGAAACTTCTGCAAACTGTGAGCTAAAATAAACCTCTACTCCTTTAGTTTGTGGTTCTCAGGTATTTTGTCCCAGCAACCAGAAAGTAACTAAGGAGAGTAAGGGAGGAGGCTCAGGGACAGCTTCAGTAGAGCATGTGGCAGGTGGGCGGGGACGGTAGAGGAGAGAAGGGGAGGAGTTTGATTTGGCTGCCAAACTCCCTCAGTCTTTGGCCCTAGGAAGATAACACGAGGTGGCAACAAGTGGGCTTCACTTCACTTGAGGTCCAAGTATAGGGCGGAGGCAAGAAGGACCAGAAGAGGCCACGGGCGCTCTGATGGACACCTCCTTCTATGGCCTCCCTTCCCGCCATCCTCTGGATGTGTGGTCTCATCCAGGGTTCAGGCCCCATCGCCTCTCTTCCCCCGCTGGGAGACATGTTTGGCCATGTGGGTTCATTCATTCCTTCATTCATCCATGCATACTGTCTATATAATTTTTTGGAACTTGTTCCAAAATGAAGATGTGAAGTCCCTTTTTAAAGAATCGAAGCATTCTAAGAGAGTAACAGGACACTGAACCAAGCGCAGTCTGAGTGCCGGCAACTTCCCAGGCCTCACCGTCAGGGGGAAGAGAGCTGCGAAGCAGACATAAGACAGTATTAATAGTGCCTTTATTAAAGGAACCAGGTGATTTCAGGTGTGATGAGTGCCGGAGAGAGGTCAAGACAGGGTGCCGGGTCCACCATGGTGGGGGTTCCCTGAGCAGCTTGTGGGTGGCAGAGACCCGAGTCCCCAGGGGGCAGACACATGCAGCGGCAGTGGGCTCTTCAGGACAGCCGGCCCTGAGTGGGTGGGTCTTTCACTTGCTCTGAACTCCCATTTCCTCTTTTTTTTCTTTTTGTACTGGGAATTGAACTCACAACCTCATGTCTGCGAGGCAGGCACTTAGGCCACTGAGCTAAGTCCCTGGCCCTATTTTTTGAGTTGGCGTCTCACTATGCAGTTCAGGCTGGCCTTGAACTCACTTTGTAGCCCAGATTGGCCTTGAATTCACAGTGATCCTCCTGCCTCAGCCTCCCAAGTGCTGGGATTAAAGGTGTGTGCCACCACACCCGGGCCTATTTCCTCATTTTAACATGCTAATCATATGATAAATTAAAGTACAGGCCTGTGGCCTCCGCACTCTGGAAGCCTGAGGCAAGAGGATAGCAAGCCCAGCCTGGGAAACTTAGCCAGACACCATCTGAAAATAAAGCGTGAGAAACCCTGAGTATTTGCTACCTGCCAGTCACTGTTCTAAATGTCAGACAGGGGCTCAAGCACCAACCACAGTCATCCCCTCTGTGAGGGGTGGGAACAGAGACACAGAGGAGCTGGCAGTTGCCAGCATCACCAGCTAGGAGGTGGCAGAGCCAGGACTTGACCCCGGGCTGGTGGCCTCGGAGCCCGCACTCTCACTGCCCTCCTTGTGGCTCAAAGCTGGCCGGCTGTGTCGCTCTGCTCGGCACGGGGCTTTGCCCGGGCTGTGGTGGAGCCAGCAAAGTGTAGCGGCTCTTATTTACCTCTCAGGGGACCCTGGGGTCCTCCTGGCCCTGCTTTCCCTGGGCCCCCTTGGCCTTTCTCAGGGCTGTGGGTGGCGCGACCCGGGGTCTGGGCTGGCTGGCTCCTCTGTCAGCCAGGGCCTTGCTGGGCATATCAACAGGCACTGCCCGGAATGCAGCGCCCGGGGCCGCTCTAACACCCACCTGCCGGCTGTCACTCACCCGGGCTCCCTGCGACCCCCACCAGGGCTGCCCCGCCCTCGCCGCTTGGACCCGGTGTCTGGGCGCTGTGGAACCGGGCTTGCTCTTGGCAGAGCTGAGGCATCAGCAGGGGGAGGGGAAGGAAGGGAGGGGGGGAGGGAGGAGGGGAGGGACCCCTGCCTCGGGTTTTTAAATTCTAATGATCCCAGTAATTGAGACCCCGAATGGTACATTTAAATCGCTTGAAAGTAAAAATATCATTTGGTAATGCTGGTGTTAATAATGTAAACATTACAGAGGAATTAAATACTTGGCTTCATTGTGGGATTGCCGGATTTTTCTTCTTTCCACTTATTCAACTGGAGGAAGCAATTGGCTGCAATACCCGGATATATTACTAAAAATGCAGGGCGGGGCAGGGGGCTGAACTTGCAGCAGAATGGTCATTTCGTGCCCCAGGGGCAAAGGTGGTGAAAAGAGTCACAGTGGGTAGAGAGTGGCCCTGGTCTGGAGGTTTCCTAAGAGCCAGAAGCCGGCAGAAGGGGCCCCTGTGGGACTCAGGGGCAGCCCACTCTGCCCAAAGACCTCAGCTCCACGGCGACCTCCGCCACCTACCCCAGGGACCTGCTGCCCTCCCTGCTCCTCGCCCTACGGCTGATGGCACAGCGCAGAGGCCCTCCTGACCCCCTGAGAGGCGCTGGCTGTCACTTGTCCCCTGTCTCACAGCAAGGCCTGGATCCCAGTGGTGTCTCACTAAACGTCTGTAGAGCGAATGAGTCGGAGGACAATGACCCTAGGGGATAAAGCCGGGTCTCCGGCCCTGCCCCTGGCCCTCTGGGACACTGTCCAGGGGACGTCAGGAGCAGGGACCCCCCTGAGCGCAGGCCAGCTCTCCGCAGAGCAGAGGGGACAGGACGGAGCCGTCACGCCCGGCCTGCCTGGTGGCCTTGGAGGCGTCCCAGGGTGGCACCCCCCCCACCCCGGCTTCTTGGCATCCGGCTTTCATTCCAGCTTTGCCCTCATCTCCTGGTTTATGTTTTTTGGCCACAGAGGGTGCAGATTTAAATCAGAAGTCAGAAGTTTAGATCATTTGAAGAGCCGCGGTGAGCAGGCTCGCCTTGCCATTTGTTTTAGGAGACGGCCGCCTGCCCTTTGCCGCGAGGTCCGAGAGCACGGCGCAGCGGGAAGAGTGATGGGGCTGCGGGGCGCTGCCCAGGGCCTGGCTGGTGGATGACGCTGCATCATGGAAAAACCCTACTGACTCCCGCGCTCCAGCCACCGCTGTAATCACTCAGGCAGCAGCTGAGGGCTGAGGGTGGCGGAGGCTGTGTCCCGGGCTGCCCTGTGGCCCTGCTGGCCATGGTGGTGGGGACAGATGGGGAGGAGAGGTCAGGCCGTTCCGCTGAGATGGCAGCGACCCTGTTTGCTCTTCCGTGGCACCTGCTTGGAGTTCCCCTGCCACAGAGGAAGGACACAGAGGACCCGATTGAGGACCCAGCCAGAGGAAGGACCTGGTCAGGACCTGCAGAGGTGGCCCTCGGGTCCCTGCCGGCTCCTCTCACCTCCGGCTCTTGATTTCTTTCTCCCTGCTTGGTCAGGTGTCATATCACTCGAGGACTGGGGAGAAAGAGGTCACCCCGGAGCCTGGCTAGGTATCCTCCAGCCCAGCTCTTTCCAGGCCAGTCCTGAGAGCCCGAGGCGGCCCCCTGGAGTCTGATGAATCAGGGCCGCGTGGCTGATTCTGGCCCTTGGGTGTGGGCACCCCTCGTCCCTTCCCTGCCGGCCAACGTTTCCCTCTCTGAACAGCGGTTCAACTCTGATGGTGTCGGGGAGGTGTTTGTGACAGCGGTCACCTGCCCTCTGTGTCCCCGACTCAGGAAAGCAGAGCTGTCCCCACTGCGCAGAGCCAGCCAGCCCAGGGGTGCACACAGCCAAGGGGGGGCAGGTAGAAGGCTCAGGGGTCCTTTCCAGTTCTCCCCGCTCACCTTCATCTCTGGCTGCCCTGGGCTTCAGTGCCCCCACCAGGGCCGAGCCAGCTGGCTCGTGTCCCCTGTCCCCACGCTTGTCCGGCAGTCAGGAACCACTGCCCTTTTGCTACATGCTGCTGCTTGCTGCCACTGTCCGGTGTGGCTTGCTGCCAGCTCACGTGTGTCGCTGTCACCTGCTTAGCTGGACCTAAGCTCCCAAGAGTGGCATCTTCCCCGGCACAGTGAGCCAGGAGACCCGAATGTCCGTGGTACTCACAGCTCCTTCCAGCCTGTGGCCATCTTCGAGTAAACTCATTTGGGAGACAGACGCAAAGCCCTCCCCAGGGCGCCCTGCTCTCTGCACCCTTTTGTTCTTCCCAGGGGTGGACCCAGTGCGTGGGCTCATCCTGCTGAGTTCACCAACCTGCAGGGCCAGGCACAAGTTCCTGACCGCAGCACCCCACCACGTCCAGCAGCAGGGTGGTACACATCGTAATCCCAGTGCTCAGGAGGCTGAGGCAGGAGGATCACATGTTCAAGGCCAGCCTGGACTCCGTAGCAAGACTGGGTCTTAAAACACCAAAACTAAAACCAGCAACTGACTCTCTTGTTCCTATCTTGCCACGGGCTGTACTTCTGTTGGGGACACCTTCAGGAGGGGACAGGCCTCAGCTGGGCCTCCCATGGTTTGGTGGGGAGGGAGAAGGCCTGGCCTGTGAAGGGCGCCTCGGGGAAAGGCTGAGTGGAGAGAGGGAGGTGGGGGGCGTGTCCTACAGCACCCAGAGCTGAGTGCAAGGCAGGAAATAGGAAGCTGAGGCAGGAGGCGTGGGCTCGAGGCTGTGGTACCAGCGTCTCCAGGGAGAAGCAGTCCAGAGGAAGCAGTTTGTGGCCATCACCTCCTTGGCCAGACATCGTCAGGAAGTTCACCTGCTTGGAAACCCAGGCGATGGATTCCACACAGAAATGAGAGAGTTTATTGTCCAGGCTATCTTTTCCCTCTATTTATGTGGATTTTGGAAAGTTGACGGCGAGCAACCATGTGAATGCAACGGGGACTTGCTTTTGTACTTTAAAAGGGTTCAGACGAAAGGGCCCTCCTCTCCAGATCTGGTGCCTGCCTGGCAGGTGCTTTCTCAGCCACCGCCCCTGCCCCGTTCCCTGAGGAGCTGCAGGAGGTCGGTGGGCTATTCCTGCCTGCACGCTTGTCACTCACGATTGGAACTGCCATTCGGCAAGACGATCAGAATAAACAAACAGAAAGGGTAATAAGGCCCACCAGTAATCGCGGGTGACCTCAGCAATTTTATTAACAAATTCATTTCCCTAATTGGGGAGCGTATCCCAGTGCTTGACTCAAGGGCATTGTAATAGGTTTCCACACCACAGAGGAAGGAATTAATTAAACGGTTTGCTCTCGTCTCGTATTTACACTTGTCCACCAGTCCTGTAAACATTACTCCTGGATTCCTGGCTGCTCCAGGTTCCTGTGACTCCCCCAACCCAACCTCAAGTAAATAAAGAGAGACCAGAGACTAGAGAAACTGCCTTTCATGGTCAGAGTCATTTCATGGTCAAAATATGGCAGAATCATCATCTCCAGCAGGCACCAAGATGTCTATGAAAGACCGTCCTCTCCCCAGGCAAGAAATGGAGAACCTGGATCTTGGCTAACCAGGGTTCATGCCTGGGCCTTTCCATGTCCATTTACTTACTCGTTTATTTTTGTTTTTTTTTTTGAGCCAGAGTCCTGCTGTGTAGTTCAGCCTGACCTTGAACTCGCTATGTAGCCCAGACTGGCCTCGGACTCACAGCAATCATCCTGCCTCAGCCTCCTGAATCTGGAATTACAGGCACATACCACCATGCCTGCCACTTATTTATCTATATTATTATTATTATTATTACTGACTGTGCTGAACCCAGGGCGTCACGCATGCAAAGCACGTGCCCTGTAGCTGAGCTACGCCCCAGCCCGGGTCCTTGCTCGTTAGAAGCTGGGCACGAAGCAGGTGGGATAGTAAATCTGTTCTGCCCTGTGCTGCCCCACCTCCAGCTCCTGGTAGGAGAGTGGAGACATCCATTTGCTGTGTCAGCCCACAGAAGTGGAAGCCTCACATGTCACCCAGGAACTGGTTTTTCCGGGCTTCTGTTGGAAAGGTTTTGGGCCTTGCCACTGTGAGGACCGCAGCAGGACAGCCAGAGCCTTCCTGGAAGCAGAGGCTCTATACTGTGACTCACGCACGGGATGACGCCTTGTGCGGACCGATGGGCGGCACCACCGGAGACGCCTCGGTGCGTGGAGCTGCCTCCGGGGCACATCACCTGAGTGGCTGTGACTGCTGTCTGCCGAGGGTGGGGACGGCTGGGAAGGCAGATCTGATTGTCACAAAGATGTCTAAGGGGTGTCTAGACTACCTAGCTACCAGCAGATCCCTTTGCATAATCTGTAGAGAGTCGCGGAGAGTCCCAGGAAGTTTCACTCTCCCTCTTGGATATCCTGCAGAATTCCGATGAGGTTCTCTAAGCCAAAAATATAGCCAGGATCTGGTCCGTCGTAGGTGGTGTGTTCCTTCCAGCAGCCCTTGTACGTCGTGTGAGCAAAGTCGATCATCCGAACGTCAACCTGGGCCAGACCCCCGGGAGAGACACCGGGGGCCATCTGTGGAGCTTCCGGAGGATGCCGGCCACTCGGGGTCATTTCCGGTGTCTCCTGCCCATCGTAGATGATGAGGAGAGAGCTGGAGTAGAACCGGTATGAGCTCTGGCCTCTGATGACCATGAGGAGGGCCTGCAGCCGGCGCAGGATGGGCTGCAGGAGCTCGGTGCGCCGGCGGGTCCCGTTGTGCAGGAACTGACAGAGGGCTTGTCGGAACCCCTCCGCGGAGAGCTTCCTGCCGTAGTACTTGTCTTTGCAGAGAAAGTGCTTCTTATCGGTTTGATAGACCTTGCATTGAAAAGAAGAAAGAGAAAATGTGAAGAATTGCACATTAAAAAAAGAATTGCATCTGCTAGAGTTGCAGTGTCATGGGCTCTGGCGATACACAAACAGAGTTCCAGGAGATGGGGGCAGGCGTGGCTGAATGAGCGGAAGGCAATCTTCTATCATTTTCCAACTCGAAAATGCTCCCCAGCAAGCCGTTAACAGTCATCTAAGGTCCAAAGATCCTTCACCTCCCAGAGGTGACCCTCCACCCAAGAGGCAATGGTTTGGATCTCCTGTCTTGTGAATTTCCAGTGTCAACCTCTGAATCATGATTTAAGTCCTGGCTCGTGTCCCTCTCCAATTCAAATATTTAAGCAAACCCAAGCTAGAAAGCTTTAGTAGGAATCTGAAATCCCTGCCAATGGCCTTGGAGAGCCAACTAGATTAAATTCTGCCCAACAAAGTTTATTATAAGGTCCTTTCTCTGCAGTTTTGAAGGCAACAGTGACGGCCCTGGCGGTGGACTGGGGTGAACGTTGGAAGATCACCGGGGGCACCTGCAGGGCACAGTTTCGGGGGCCTTGGGAGGAGGAGGCTCCTGGGCACTGTGGGGCTGGTGGCTCGGCTCCTTGGCATTGTCCCCCCTTCCCTTCCCTGTCGTGTCTTGGCCACCAGAAGGCAGCAGATGGAAGGGGATGCGGATGGGGGGGCCTGGAGCAGCTGCCCCCACTCCATTCAGAAGGCTGTGCTGGCGTGGCTGGGGGACTTGGCAGACTCGAGCAGGGCTGCCCAGCCATACCTGGCCTCAGACAGTTTCTCTGGTCTCTCCTGCCTTCAGATCACACCACACATTTACAGAAAGGCAGCGTTGGGGGAAAAAAATCAGAAAGCTATGATAGGCTTAGCGTTGCTTGTGGAGGGCCGGAGATCAGCTGCTAAATTAGCCATCATAAATACATGACAGACGTCACTTTCTAAATAAATCAGATCAATTTCAGAAGGTTTGAGGTCCAGAGAGAGACTCCGTTTACACCGCAAATCATCACACTCTGTTCTCTTGAGGACTGCGCTCCAAGCCTTCCCAGGGACATCTGTGCAACGAATTTATAGACTCAACTTCCAGCTTCAAGGGGTGGCAGTTTCAATTAAGGAAAGCTATAACGTTTACCGTCACGTCAGTGTCTGGTTTTGCTGGGAGTAGACATTCTGCTAGTGCGAAGGCGCGGAGGCAGTTTATTCCCTCCTACCACGGCAATAATGAAGTGCCGAGTTCCGGCAATAAGGAATTTAACCATCCCTTCACCTGGGCATAGCAGGTTACCACCTTCCCACTATTTTTATTTTAATTTTTAACCAAGCCAGGCAGCAAGAGGAAGCCAGCAAAGGTGGGAGGGGAAGAGGGGATGGCTAATAAGAATTCAAAGAGCAGACTGCCGTGCCGCGTCTGAGGGGAGAGGCTGCATCTTCCCCATCAGAGTCGGTTCTCTCCACAGCGCCGCCACGTACCACCATCCCAGCTCTCTCCCGCCAGGGGCAGAAACCCTGGGGCCCCTGCGCGAGCTGCAGCTGCCGCACACTGTGAGATGGAGTTCAAAAATGGTGGGCTTCTGACACCACTGTCTTGAAGGGTACTGTCTAAAAACAAAACAAAACAGTTGGGCATGGTGGTACATGCCTGTAATCCCAGGATTTGGGAGGCTGAGGCAGGAGGATCGCTGAGTTTGAGGTCAGCCTGGGCTACAAAGTGAGTTCAAGGCCAGCCTGCACTACATTAATAAGACCCTGTCTCAAAAAGACAAATAAATAAACAGAAAACAAAACAAAATCAGTGTGTGGGCTGGGGGCTTAACTCTGAGTGGTAGAGCATTTGCCTGGGTTCCACCACTAACACCCCCAGAACTAACACAAGCCCCACAGTGTGCCAGAGACTAGGACATCCCTCTGCTGGTTGACAAGGCGTCTCCCCGGCCTCCTCTGTGGCCGAGCGGGGAGGGAGGGCCTGGGCAGCGTCGCCCACCTGCATGCCACAGATGCGCACGCCCAGGCAGGCCGAGGTGCTCTGCTCGCACTTCCGCATGTGCCGGGCCTTCTTCTCCTCCGAGGCGTCGTCTCCATGCTGCCGGGTCCCCATCTTCAGGTCCAGGATGCAGGGATGCGTGTACGGCGACACCACGTTTTCCAGTAGCAAGAAGTCTGGTCACTAAGTTAAGGAAGGCTTTGGGGATATCCAGGCTGCTGCCAAGTTTCCCTGCCTGGTGTCGTTCTTCCGCTCCTGTTCCCCTCCCTCCCTCTCTTTTTCTCTTTCTTTCTGGCTTTGGCTTTGGAGATTGAACCTCAGAGCCTTTTCATGGAGCTATATCCCTGCCCATTTTATCTTTCATTTTGACACAGGCTGTGCTACATTGCTAAGTGGCTCAGGCTGGCCTCAAACTTGTGATCCCCCCTGCTTCAGCCTCCCAAAGTGCAGGGATTACAGATGTGCACCGCTGCACCCAGCCGCATTCCTTCCTTACAGGCGGGCGCGTCTTGCTATTATTAAGAATGCAAGGTATTAGCTTTGCAGACTGCTTTAATAAGTCCATTTATTTAGGGGGAGTTTATGAGTATGTGAGCTTTTCTTCCATTTCCATTTTGCTCTGAGGTTGAAATTTAAATGCGGGCGTGAAATCCCTGGCAGGCCATGCCCAATTTACATTTTATGGCAGAAAATCATAAGGCTAAAACCTCCAGTCACTGAATGGGCCAATACCTTTTGGGAGAAGTGGGTTGATGTTCACTTCGGAGATGAGTTGCAGGAATATTAATTTCAGCGGAGTAATTATCCTGCAAAAGCTTCTTAGGGATTAGGGCTGCAGATGTGTCTTAGTAAATACTGGGAAGCCAGCCGCCCATTGCAGGAAGGGAAGGGGCGTTTCAAACCGAAATTTGCAGCCTGTGTCTGTGTGTGTGTGTGGGGGGAGCTCCTGTCTGAGCCACCCATGGGTGCTTCCCTGGAGGGGACCCACAGTTTCTTCTTACCGTGTGGGTCCATGGAAGATGCCTGCAGGGAGGATATGGGGGGACACAGGGAAGGTTGGGGCAAGGAGACCCCAGCCCTCTAAAGCCCCTCCTGCTCCCAAATACTGCTGCTTGTTCCTGGCGTCCTCCTTGCCCAAGCAACAGACACGACCGATGGGCCTATCAGGGACACGATTCCCAGTCCGGCTTGCCCAGACTCTTGTGGAGGGGTCTGATTTCTTTTCTTTTCTGAGGCACTAAATTTTGAACCCAAGGCCCTCACACTGACCCACATCTCTAGTCATTTTTTTTGGAGACAGGATTTTGCCGTCACTAGGTCACCCAGGGTGAGCTCTAACTTGTGATGCTCCTGCCTCAGCCTCCTGGAGTGTTGGAATTACAGGCACGCGCCACCATGGCTGGCTGGGGGCTGATCTCCTCTAGGTCGTGTCTGTCTCCTCAGCTCTGGCTGTGTCCCCCACTCCCCGCTCCCGGTCCCAGCCTGTCCGCAGGGAGGGCGGCAAGGATACGGTGGCGCTTGTCCTCTGGGTACTCGGTGCACAGGCGGCTCAGGTGGGCCTGGTGGCGGAGCAGGCCCCACGGGTTAAAGGCCCGCCTCTCCACCTGGCTCCCGCTGGCGGCGTCCACCCGCGAGGAGACCTGGGCACTGAAGTGGAACTCGGACCTCAGGAGCGCCTTGGCGGGGCTGCGGGCAGGCGGGCAGGGGCGTGCGTGAGGGCGGCAGGGGCGGGTGGCAGCACCACAGACGCTGCAGGGCCTGCGTGCCCTCCTGTGCCTCCTTAGTGTGGGGACAGCACCCCTGGAATCACGGGGCTGGGGCCTTAGGCTCGGTGCCTGGCGTGGCATTATGTCCTCGAGACCTCAAAACGCCATGGCGGCTGGGGGTGGGCGTGGGACCTCTCGTCCTGTCCCTGTCCCTGTCCCTGTGGGCCTGGCGGTCTGTGAGTGGAGACAGCGGCGGCTTCCTGACACCGAGCCAAGCGCTCAATTAGATCTGCAGCTCCTCGGGGAGGGGCAGGGCTGTCCCCGCGTTAGCTCCCTTTTGTTTCCCATAAATGTTTTAAGAATCCCCAGGGCTCCCTCTGATCTGAGAAAGGTCAGCTAGCATCACCCAAGGCTCCAGAGGTCCCCGGCCTCCTGGTCTCCAGGGAGCCCTGAGGGCCACACTGAGGACCTCACTCCTGGGCCGCCCTGGGTGCTAATCCCAGTGAAATCAGCCACACTTCCCGCTCCGTAAGGTTCCGGGTTTCTGTTCTGCACGTCCCCGGTGCCTCAGGACACTGCCTGGTCTCAGCATTTAATTCAACACCAATTCGGCACCAAATCCCCGCTCTGTGCGGACCGCTGAGGACAGCTTCCCTAACGCTCCCTCCCTCCGCAGCCGCGTGGCAGGCCCGGCTCCCCTCCAGCCACCTCGGTTATCCCTCGCAGGGTCGTGCGCCCCGCGTCCTGCCGCCTGCGCGGGGGTCCTTACCTCTCCTTGAGCATGTGTGCCCACTGCGCTTGCTGCCGCTGGGCCGGGGATTGGGTGCCAGTGCCGCTGCCGGGGGTCTGCTGGAGCGTGTGCCACACGGCCACCGTCGCAGACTCTGGGGACACCTCAAAGGGCTCGCGGTTCTCCTTCCGGGGGTGGGCCACCAGGCTGAGGTGGCCCCTGCTGTCTCTCCAGAGGTGCACGGTGACAGTGCCTGCGGGACACACGGGGCGGGGTGGGAGACACTGTAGACACTGGTCCCGCTCAGCGGGCACGGCCGCCTTTGAGCTCGGTTTGATGGCACCGGCCCATCTCCCTGCTTCCCAGCGCTTCTCGGGGAAGAGGATGGCCTGGCCTGGCCTGGCCGGAACCCGATCCCGTTCCTGGGTGACCCAGCGCCGCACCCTGGAATCTGCAGAAATCGCTGTGGGCTGATCTCCGCGTGTCCCCGCTGTGTCTCATTTCTGTCTCTTCTTGCTTTAAACAGAGCCGGCCTGTGCCTCCCGTTCCGGCACCCCGGCCCCATCCTCGGTCACACTGTCCAGTCGTCTGCAGCCGGCCCTCTGCACCAGTCCGGCCTCCCCGCCCGGCCCCGCCCTGTGCTCTGTCTCCTTCCTCACCCCCCTTCCCCTCCAGAGACTCGTGCGAGTCCCCCACTTGGGTCCCTCCTACCATCGCTGTTGCATGCAGTCAAGGGCCCTGAGCTGTGGCCATGCAGATGAGGGGTGTGGGAGCCCCATTTAACACTTGGGCCCCTGCTGCTCCTCTCAGAGACTTTGGCCCCCCGGGAAGTTAGACGTTGGTGCTCTGGGTTCCCCATGGCGACAGAGCCCAGGGCTTCCTGCACGGAGCTGGGACAGCCGGGTGGGCAGTTCCTGGGGACAGGGTGTGGAAAGGGTTCTCAGCCTGCTGTCCCCTGCCTGCCGCAGTCCTCTCGCTGTGCCACTGGGGGCTCCCGGGCCGTTCTGGGCTCCCCGGGAGCCCCTTGCCCCAGCCCCTCGGGCCCAGGGCTGCAGCCTGCCCTGCTCGCTCCCTTCCATGCCATGCATATCTGCAGCCGGGCCTTCGGGAAGATCCCCCGGGTTCTGCTGGGGCCGAGCCTGCATGGAGGGCGGCCGCTGTCCCGTGTGCCCCCCGAGGCTCACGCGGTCACCTTCCGAGCAGGCAGCGAAGCCGAGGCTGCCCCCGCTGCATCCCTGCGCCCCCCCAGTGGCGGGCGCGGACCCTGGTCTCTTCCCGCTGCTCTGCTCTCCAGAGCCGCTGCGCCTGGCTCAGTGGTGTCCCTGGGCCACTCCTGCCATCTCCGATTCCCAGGGCCCTGATTTTGCGGCCTGGGAGGGATACTTAGTGCTAACTCCTGAAAAACCTCACTTCCCTCCGCTCAGCCCAGGCTCCTGTGTGCTGTGCAGTAAATATTACAAATGATAACAATCCTGTCCCTGAGGTGACACCGTACGGCTGCCCTGACGCTGGCACTTCCCCTGGGCCAAGCCCACTGCCACTGTTCTTCGCACAGGAGCAAGGGGCAGGGGCAGGCTGGGGACACAGTCACAGCAGTGATCACAGTGGACACATCTTGCTGGGTATGGCAGCATATGCCTGCAATCCTAGCACTCAGGAGGCTGAGGCAGGAGGGCTGCTGTGAGTTGGAGGCCGGTCTGGGCTACATAGTGAGTTCAAGACCAACCTGAACTGCAAAGCGAGACCCTGTCTCAAACTGCACCCCTACAGAAATGGCTGCATCTTTCTGCCCACTGCGTGTGGCCCTATGGGTTTTTCTTCTGTGGGCTCTGAGTTGCGACATGCTTATAAGGCTGTTGATGGCACCCGCAGAGGCTGGGGACACTGGTTGGCCAAGGTTGCAGGGTTGGTATGGGCTGGAGCTCCGGAGGGCCACACTGGACATGGCAGGGAGGAAGGGGCGCAGTGTTGCGTGGAGCTGGGGACCCTGGAGAGGGTCTCCCGTGCGTGCACCTGTCGTTCTGTCAGAGCCACCACAAGTCCAGCCTCCTGGGAACAGCAGGGCTGGGAGCCCCGGGCCGCGCCAGGACATGGCTCTGTGTCCAGCGCTGTGTCCTCGCAGAGGTAACTGTGCTGGTTCTGGGGAGCACAGCTGACTGTCTGGAAGCCCACACAGGCCTGGGGCCCCCCTCACTGTGTGACGAGTAGAGGCAGCTGGTTGGGCTCACACCTGTCCTTGGGGCTGGGGTCCCCCACTGCCTGTGGAGCCGGGGAAGATGCCCTGGGCACGGCCTTTCAGTTCTTGTAAGGTTCAAGCTCGCGTCTGGGGCCCCTGGCTTTTTCCACTCATGACACCCAGGTGACAAGGCTGCCAGAGAGCGTGTCACGGGGAGTGTGGGCCCCCAGGCCTCCCTGGAGGGACAAGAAATGTGACCTTCACTGCCTGCCCAGACTCCAGCTCTCGTCGGATCTCATTGGTCCTGAGTGTGTGAGTCAGGGGAGGCGAGCAAAGGTGCAAATAACCCCAAACCAATAAAATCCAAAAGCCATTTCCATTTCTCATATTGTCAGAGCCGCACAGCCAGGCCTGCGTCCCCACGGCTGGGTCTCTCCGTGTCCCTGTGACCGGGCTCGGCGAGCCCCTCTGTCTCCTGGCCGTTTCTCCCTCCTCTCCCCTCCTGCCTGCTCGGCTCTGCCCGCCAGGGCCTGGCCCTGCTGGGTGGGATCCGTGGCGGCCGCTGCCTTGCCCGGTGCTTGCTGCCCGCCGTGGCCGGCCCAGAGCGGCTCAGCAGCTCTGGCTTGACTGGGCGGCTTCCCGAGCCTCCTCGAATATTCCATCATGCATTTATTTTTAAGCTTATGAGAACCTTTACTCGCCGCTGTCTGTAATCTGAGTCTGGCGGAACCGTGAGCCAACTGGACCTAAGTGTGTGCCCCCATTTGCCCAAGGCTGACAGGCAGAGTGGGAGGAGACAGACGTGTCCCCGAGACACCCTCACGCCTGGGAGTCCAGCGAAGGCTCAGGGCAAACGCCTGGCAGGGGGAGGCTGCCCTTCCGAATGGTGTCCCTGCCCAAGGGACGGAAGTGAGGGGTGCGCTCTGTGGCATGGTGGCCACCTCAGACCTGGCCACCCACTGCGGGTGCTGAGCTCTGATCCCCCAAGTCCATTCCTCTAGTGACCGTGGGGCTGGGTGGGGTGGGGCTGCATGGCCAAGAGCCCACCGGTGGGGGCTGGGCCTCGGGGTTTGAAAACTTGGCTCTGCCTCTCACCGGCTGTGTGTCCTCAGGCAAGTCAAGCAACCTCTCTGTGCCCCAGTTTCCCCACTGTTGTCACGGGGATAATAAAGGTGCCTGCCTCAGAGGTTTTAGCCAGCTGCCGGCGGAGCTGAGGGTGCTTGGGGCCCTCCCCACGCACAGGAGACCTTAGCGGCTGGTCCCCGCTCTTCCCAGCTGCGAATGGAGGTGAGGCCCTCACGTGGTCTGGGCCTTTCCCTGGCACCTGGCTGCTTTGCTGGTTTGTGCTTAATCCCTGGGGCCGCACGGACTGTGTTCTGGTCGGAGAGGCGGCCAGCATGTCGGTACCGTGGTGGATCCGGAGAGTCGCGGGAAGTGAGTGGCTCGAGGGGTCGCTGTGCGCCTCAGTGCAGTCATCCAACTGCGCAGCTAGGGGGCGTGGCCTTGCCGGGAGGGGCGGGGCCTTGCCGAGAGGGGCGTGGCCTTGCCGGGAGGGGCGGGGCCCGGAAGCGTTTATAACCTTCCCTGGCCTAGCTTCCTCTCTGTGAATCGCGGCTGCCGTGGTGTGAGCTGCTCACCTCCGCTGGAGCCATCCACCCTACTCTTCCTGCCTTGAAGCCGTCTACTGTGGCCCGAGTCCTCTGAATCCTTGCCTTCTTTAGGGTGTGGATGTTGGGTATCCTGGCTCAGCTGGGAGAAGGTGACTAAGACTGAGTCACCCAAACAAAGCGGTAGGGTGTCACCCAGCCCACCCACCGCGGGGGCAGGCATCAGCCGCCGCTCTCCGGGGCCCTGACTCAGGCCCCTGCTGACTTAGGCAGAGCGCCGACTCCTGTGAGGAGCCCCTCTGACCCCTGGCTCGCCGTGCGGGCGGCCCGCCTTAGGGATTTACGGCTACGGGGTTTTTGTTTAGTGGTGGTGGGGAGTCACTGTGTGCGCACAGCGGCACCGCGCTTTGACCTTTTCCCGGGTTAGCAGTGTGCAGCGCGAGTCCCGCCTGTGGGGTGGACGGTGGCTGGGCACCGTGGTGCTCGTCAGCCCCGAGAGCCCTGGGTGGACAGCCCTGGTGTCCCTGGCCACCGTGTTGCTAAGCTGTCGGCCGTCATGTGGGGGAAGTCAGGTGTAGTGCATCGCGATTGACGCTGTTTCCAACTTGGGGTCGCTTCGGGGGGATGTAAGCCAGTTGCAAATTGTAATTCATTTTGAGTTAACAGAGCCCCAAAGTGGTGTCGCCCGGAGGTGGTGAAGGTCTGCAGGGGACCCTGTGCCCCATGGTGTCGGAGACCGTGTGCTCACCCCGGCAGGAGCCTGGCCTTGTGCAGACGGGGTGCAGACGAGGGGGCCGGGTTGGGGGCTCTGGAGGACCAGGGCAGCCTTCCCTCTCATGAGCGCCTGTGGGTCCTGGAGTGATGCCAGACTAGCGTTAACTGCTGCGAGCAGGAGAGCTCGCCCCAACCTGCCGCCCCCGGCTGCGCAGAGTTCGGTGTGTGGGAGGACAGATGTGAATTCCAGTGGGAGCTGAGAGTGACCACAGCCAGCCGGGCCACACTGACTGTGGCCTTGGAGACTCGGGGGAATCTGGGGGCAGAGGGGCCCTGCAGATGGCCCACCTGTCCTCCCTGCTTCTCAGGAGGTCTTTCAGGCTTATGTGAGGCACTGTGCAGAAGTAACATCCAGGGTTCAAGGCCTAGTAGCGGTTCTCAATGGGGACCATGCTAAATGTGGGGATTCCTGAACCCCTGCAATTTCAGCCTTCTGGGAGGCTGAGGCAGGAGGATTGCAAGTTCAAGCTTTTTCTGGGCAGTTTAGCAACTTAGTGAGACCTCCATCTCAAGTAACTAAGAAATTAAGTAAATAGATAAACAAATAAATGGGCTAGGAGTGTGGTTCAGTGCAAAGACCCTGGGTTCAAATGCCAACACCACACACACACACACACACACACACACACAAATCAAATCCAGACAACAACAACAACAAAAATGCAACCAACAAAACCTAGATTCTTGGGCCTGGCCCTGACCCTAAGGCCCCAGAGAGTCTGATTCGTGGGTTTGGACGGGGCCTGGAAAGCCACACACAAACTCACAGGATTCTAGATAGCCCGTTGGCCGAACTCATCCTCAGAGAAACACTGATGTTAGAGACCCTGTCCTTCCCACTGTTCCTGCCATTGGCCTGTGAGCCCCTTCCTCAGCCCGTACTGGGGATTAAACTCAGGCTAAATTGCCCTGGTGGGACTCGAACCCAAAGCCCTCCCACCTCAGGCTCCCTCAGTACCCCGCCCTGCTGGCTGCCCGTGGTTTCTGATGCACTTATTCGGACATCGCTGTTGCATCCCCGAGATCCGAGGACAGTAAGGCAGTGCCTGCAGTCAGGGACCTGAAGTCCTTCAGAGCCGGGCTTTCCTATGCACGCTCCAGCCCAGCGAGCCTCCTCTGCCGAAGCATGGCCCTGGGCAGTGCTGCCTGGACCTGCCAGGGTGTGGTGTGCTCAGCTACACGGGCTCTGTCTCCCCAAGCCCACCTGGCACTCAGACCCGCACACCCTGCCTGGCCGAGTTCTCAGCTCCCCGGCTGGCAGCCCCTCCCTCCCTGGGCGAGGCAGAGTTTGGTTTCCTGAGTCAGCCCTGCCCAACTTCTCCATGCCCGGCCCCAGCCTGGGCCTATCAGGGGAGGTCTGTGGAGGCAGAGCTCAGTCGTCCTGTGTCAAGCCAGGGCCCCAGGGCCCCCACAATGGCCCCACAGCGCAGGACCAAGTGGCACCCAGTGTCTCCCAAGTCTGTTCCCAGCTTCCCCAAGCCGGGCGGCTTGAGCGGATGTGCAGCAAGTCGAGTGACCTCACCCTCCAGACCCGCAGGCTCCGAGGGGGTCAGAGGTGCCCGCCACGTGCCCGCCGCCCGCGCTCACCTTTGTACTGCGGCGTGAACCGCTTCATGGCCAGCGGCAGGGACTCGTAGAAGCGCTGCTCGCGGGAGATGAGGGGCTTGCACACCGTGTGCGCGTCGTACTGCAGCACGCTGAGGTGGCCCCCGACCTGGTGCAGGAAGGGCTCCAGCCGCACGCCCGCCCGGGCGTCCCCGGCGTCCACACTGTCCTGGACGACCATGGGGCCTCGAGGGGAAGGGTAGAGGTGGCGGCGGCGGCAGCTGCTCCGGGACTTGAGGGACTTGAGGCCAGCCGTCGCCCTCCTGCTCCTGGGCCTTTGTGCTGCTCCCGCTGGGCTTTCTGGAAAACGGAGGGCGGGGGTGCTGAGGAGGTGGCACCGCGAGGGCCCACACTGACCCCAGCCACGGCCAGCACAGGCCTCTTCCGGCAGCTTCAACCAGACTATAAATACGCATTCGGGGCCGGGATAGAGCTCAGCAGCACAAGTGCCTGCCTGGCAAGTGTAAGGTCGTGAGTTCAATCCCCAGTACCAAAAAAAAAAAAAAACCAAAACAAAACAAAACATCACTTCTGGGGTAATCTGTTACCTCCCAGAGCAAGGGAGAGGGGCAGACTTTAAATATTTCAAAATTAAATATTCAGACATTTGAAAACATCAGGCAACACACACAGCTATAAACTCCAGAACTGTGCCCTCACTTCTCTTGTCTTATGCCTTCTTTTTTTGGGCCACTGATCCCGGGGCCGGCCAGAGCCCCGCTGTGGGGAAAGTCAGCACCTTACAGGAATGTTTTATTTTTGTACAACAGAGTTATGCATCATCAACTTGCATCATGGCTCCACTATGTGATTTCCGTGTGACCTTGAGCAAGTTATGAAACCGCTCGGAGCCTCAGTTTCCCCATCTATACAACAGCATGATGATACCTAGCTCTCACAGAGCTGAAGACAGAATTGAGATGAGGGGTGGGGAAGGGCTGGCCCAGTGCTCAGTGCCTGTGGGTACCATGCTGATTTCTAGCATTACAGCCTC
>RJWM01031956.1:0-21915 GCA_004363535.1 Dasyprocta punctata | reverse complement strand
GCCTTTGTTTATTTCATTCTTTTACTCTTTCCGTGGGCTACAGTTCTCGTTTTAGATTCTTCTTGGGTCCAGAGGACCCATCTCCCTCTTTTTTCCTTCTCTCTGTTATTATATTAGTTTATATTCTGGCATTTTGATGGTATATTCAGGGAGCCTCCCAGTCACGGTGTCATCTGGGCGGCCATCTTGGAGGAAGTCCCTTTAATGATAGTTTTGCAGGGTACATCAAACAGGGTTGAAAGTTGTTTTCCTTCAGGGTTTGAAATACTTCACTCCAAGGTCTTCTTAACTTAAAGGTTTGTGTTGAGAAGTCTGCCATGATTCTGACAGGCTTTCCTTCATAGGTGATCTGTTTCTTTTCTCTGACAAATTTTAGTATTTTGTTCTTGTGCTGTATTTCTGATACCCTTATTATTATATGTCTGGGTGAGGATTTATTTTGGTTGTGGTTAATTGGGGTTCTGTATGCCTCAGTTACCGGTATTTCAGGTTCTCTTCCCATGTTTGGAAAGTTTTCTGCTATTATTTCTGTGAATAGTCTTCGCAGGTCATTAGTATTGACCTCTGCTTTTTCATTTATGCCTGTTAATCTTATGTTATTTCTCTTGGCATCGTCTTGCAGCTGTTGAATTGCTGTTTCTTGGTTCCTTACTATGTTTAGGAGATCTTTTCTTTCGTGGCCATGATCTCCCATGCTGTCTTCAAGATCTGAGATTCTATCTTCAGCTTCATTTAAGCGGTTTTTCAAACTTTCCATGGAGTTTTTTATTTCCTGCATTTCCCTTTGCATCTGTTTCAAGCATTCTGTTTGTGTCTTATATTGTTCATTCAGGGTTCCGATCATTTTCTTAAGTGCCTCTATTTTTTTATCTTGCTCTTCTTTAGATACACACAACATTTCTTTAGTAATGATTCTCATTTCATTTTTTAGCTGAGAGAGTATTTCTGATTTGAATTTCTCTATAGCTTCATCAAGCTGTTTCTTTATTGCGTTTTCTATCATTTCAGAAAGTCCATTTGTGTGACTCCCACTGTCTTCCATTTCAGTGTCTCCTGGGTTTGTTCTTTGTGGGCTGGGGGACAGAGACTGCCTCTTGGTCTTTTGTTTTGTCATTTGTTCTAGAACCTATGTGGACCTGTGTCCTGCGAGGGTGGCAGGACATTCCCGTGAGGGACGTGCTGATTCTTAGATTGTGGTGAATCGCGGGACCCAGTGGAGTTGGGCCCTGGGCGCAGCAAGGGAGGGTGGCCTCCTGGGGCGTGTGGGTGGAGCCTCTGCCTTAACTGGGTGGGGGGCCGAGGTCTCCCGGTCCTGGGGAGTTATGCAAAGTATCCCCAAGTGATGCCACCTGGTGCCCGGGACTCTGGATATTGTTTCCTTAAAACATTTAATTTAACAAATATGGAGATTTTTGCCATTAAACATATGCATTTAATAGGGTAACATTATTACGATAATAGGATGCATAAAAAGAGTGAATAGATGTGAATATTTGCATTTAGGCTGACTGTAGAACTTTTGAATAACAGAAAATGTTTGATTATCTTGAAAAGTGTGGTATATATGCTCAATGGAATATTGCTCTGCCATAAAGAAAGATACATTTGAGTCATTTGTAGGAAAATGAATGCACCTTGAGACAATAATAAGTGAAATAAATCAGATATAGAAGGATAAATATTCCGCAGTTCTGCTTAATGAGAACAGCAGAATATAAATGATTTAAAAAGCAAAACAAAACAGAGATAGTAGGAGATAAACTATGTGGAGATGGACAGAGAATCTGGGGAAGGGAAGAGCGGGGAAGGCAGAGGAGAATAAAAATGATCAAGAGGCAAGATGTGTATGTGCCAATTCCCCAAGATGAGTGCAATTATTGTATATCACAAGCATATACTAAGAAAAAAATGCTCAGTGGGGTGGGATCTTTATTTCTCAATATTTTGAAAACAGAGACAGACATCTAAATACATGCATTATATGGATATTTCAAGATTCTAACATGACAGAAGAACAAAATGTGTAATATGCTTCAGAGATTATTCAATTACTTATCTATCAAAGAATGAAAACAAATTTATTTTATGCAAAATGCAGTCAAGTTATGAACACTTAGATGTGCAAACCTAATTCAGCATTGTTAAAAAAAAATCTTGCAAGGCTAGGCATGGTGGTGCATGCCTATAATTCCAGCACTTGGAAAGCTGAGGGAGGAGGATCACCATGAGTTAGAGGCCAGCCTGGACTACATAGTGAGTTCAAGGCTAGCCTGACCTACATAGCAAGACCCTGTCTCCAAAAAATAGAATAAGAATAAAAATAAAAATACACTAATTCATTTAAAAATATCTTGCAAGGATCTGCAGATAAAAAGAAACTTTACTGGAAATAAAATAAAATCTTCAGAATACTTAGCATATTATTTCACAGTAATAGTAAGCAATACAAAAATGTGAAACGATTTCCTTTTTGAGATGGTACTAGTAAGGGGGAGGTGTCAATTTTATTGCAAAATGTCATTTTTCTAATGTTTCTTCCAAGAATTGGGTCAGGCCAGTGTACTTTGAAAAGACTCACACTAATAAACTCATTTTTTCCAAACACAAGTTAAAGTAGAAGGACAAAAACTTGAATTTGAGACATGCCAGTGTTTTCAAGAAATGTTTCTGACTTGATCTTAATCTATATTTCATTTCATCTGAATTGGGAAGGTTATACTTTATATGTTACACCTTGTATATTGCTAACTATGTGTTAGGCACTATTCCATGTGATTTATTTATCATACTGCCTAGTTCTCATATCAAGTGAGGTACATACTACCATAACTCCCATCTTACTAATTAATTATCTAGTTAGTTTATTTATTTGTTGCAGTACTGGGGATTGAACCCAAAGCCTTCAAATTGAGCTACATCTCCAAATCCCTACCCCTGTTTTTGAGAGTCTCACCAAGTTGGCTAAATTGCCCAGTATGGGCTTGAAATTGGAATCTCCCTCAACCTCTCAGAGTGCTATGATTGCAGGTGTGTGTCATCACACCTGGCTTCATCATCTGCATTTTAAAACTGAGGAATCTGAGTGAGCCACTAGATAAGTGATAAAAGTTACTTACTTTTTTCCTTCTTATCAATATTGTCCTTGATCCTGTGTATGTTATCACTATTTCCTTTTGCAGCATTTATGGCCTTTGCACTAAGCTTAAAGCTTACTTTTCAAGTTCTTAGAGATCTACTTTTCACATTTTTAGAGAATTCACATGTATATCAAGGATCTCTAAGAACTTCTTAAAACCTTTTCCACTTTGTGTAATTATTGTTGTTGTTGTTGTTATTTGAGAAAGGCCTGGGTGAGATTTGCCTCCCTTTAAAAATTAATTCCTCTTGTTAGTGTGGTGGTGCACCCCTGTAATTCCAGAACTCCTGGAGGTCGAGGCAGGAGGATCATAAATTCATGTCCACCCTGAGCAACTTAGGGAGAACTTGTCTCTAAAATAAATAAAAAAGGGTCTGGAAATTTAACTCAATGTAAAGGTCTTGGGTTCAGTCCCCAGGAAAACACGCACACACACACACACACACACACACACACACACAAATCAATTCTTCTAATGGGTACATAGCCAGAGGAAGTGAAGTTAGTATTTTACAGAAATATCTGCATTTCCATTTATTGCAGCACTACTTGGATAGCAAGAAATGGAAACAACCTAAGTGTCCAATATCTGATGAATGGATAAAGGAAGTAGTGTATATACACAATAGGATGCTATTTAGTTAGAAAAATGAATGAAATCCTTTCATGTGTGACTATGTAGATGGAACTCAGGTGATTATTTAAGAGAAATAACTCAGGCACAGAAAAATAAGCACAGTACTGCATGTTCTCACTCATATGTGGACTGAGAGTAGAATTATCAGAGGTTGGAATGGGCAAGGGATAAGGGATGGGAAAAGGTTCATCAGTGGATACTAGGAGCAAAAGTTGTAATAAATGTGCTGTGATCCAATAGGGTGAGTAAAGACAATTATAATATACTATATATTTCAAAAAGATGGAAGAAAGGATTTTTAATGTTTTTACCATAAAGAAATGATAAATGTTTGAAATCATACATATACTTAACTGAACATTATACAATTATAGATAAGTATCAAAATATCACATAGTACTCCATTAATATGTCCAATTTTGTGTTTATGTATCAGTTAAACTTTTTAATATTTTAAAAAAGATAAGTGAATCATAGCCAGAGAAAGCATGAAAGAAAAAAAGAATCAGCTAAAAAAGAAATAGTGACACTTCTAAAAGCCTTAATTTGCTAGAAGTTGAAGCACTGAGAGGCTCTGACTCAGCATTTTAAAGGGGTAAGCCTGAAGTTAATGAGAAGCACTGGGACACACTGTTCTTTTTAAGCATAAATAGGATAAAGCAGGAATCATAAGTTGTATAGTAACAAAACAGCTACATGGAAATATTAGCATTCTGTAGCACAGTTAAAACCCTCAAGTAATCCTTCATCTTAATTACTGCAAAAGGATGAACTGTTTCAAAATCTTTTCCATGGACCAAAAATGTGAAACAAATAATTTTCTTCCTGAGATGGCACTAGTAAGGGGGAGGTGTCAGTTTTCTTGAGAAATATGATTTTTCTAATGTTTCTTCCAAGAATTGGGTATGACCAGTGTACTTTGAAAAGACTCACACTAATAAATTCATTTTTTTCCAAACACAAATTAAAGTAGAAGGACAAAAACTTGAAGTTGAGACATGACAGTGTCATCAACAAATGTTTCTGGGCACATACCAGCCGCCACTGGGGATGCTTCCTACAGGTAACCAGCTCAGGTCTGGAGGCAGCACCAAGCCCTGCTGCATGCACACCCTAGCCACCATCTGGGACGCTTCCTGCTGCTGGTAGCCAGCTCAGGCTAGGAAATGTAGCAGCCAGTCCTGCACCAGCACACCCAATGGCCACCATGGATACCTGTAGCCAGCAAAGGCCAGGAGAATCAAACAATCATGCTTTGGAGAAATTGTAGCCAACGTAGGAAACGCCTGGGACTCCACTACCCACTTGTCTGGAAGAATGCAGGAAAATGTCAAGATGAAGAAGCAAAAGGCAATCTCTGGCCTCCAACCCATGCAGAGCAAGTCAAAGAGATGTAAACACAGAAGAGATTGGAAGTTGCACACCTGAAGTTTCTGAAGTGATGACAACAGAAGTAAAGAAACAACTTCATGAGGCTATACAAGAAATTAGAACAGAAATACTATCTCCTGTAAAAGAAGGAATGAAAAACATAATAAAAGAATTGCTAAGCATCTCTAAAGAAGATATAGATAAAAAAAATAGAGGAGCACAGGAAAATGAGGGAAACCTTGAATTAAAAAGATAAAAAAGATTAAGAATATGAAACAGATTCCAAGAGATATCTAAGAAATTAAAAACTCCATTGAAAGCTGGTAAAACTGCTTGAAAGAAACTGAAGATAGACTTTCAGAGCTTGAAGACAGGTTTGTTGCTTGCAATTGCTAAAGGAAAGATCTCTTAAAAATAATGAAACAGGAAATAACTATTCAATGGCTACAAGACGACACAAAGAAAAATAACTTAAGAATAATAGGTGGAAAAGCAGGGGTCAAAACAAATGACGTAAAATGTCTAGTAATTGCAGAAGACTTCCCAAGTATGGGAAAAAGATGAGACATTCAGATAAGTGAGACATATGGGACTCCAGCTAGCCATAATCAAAATAAATCTACACTCAGACATATATTAAATAAGATCCCAGAAATTCAGCACGAGAACAGAGTATTAAAGTCTGTTAGAGAGAGAGAAAAAAAAACCAGATCACCTATAAAGGAAAACCCATCAGAATCATGACAGACTTCTCAACACAAACAATCAAATCAAGAAGAGTTTGGAGTGAAGTATTTCAAGTCCTGAAAGAAAACATTTCCAGCCCAGATTGATGTACCCTGCAAAACTATCTTTCAAAATTAAGGGAGAAACAAGATACTTCCATGACAAAGAACAACTGAAGGAATTCATGACCACCAAACCAACTCTACAAAGAATACTAAAGGACATTCTAGAGAGAAATAAAAATGACCACAGTTCCAGGAACAGCAACAGAGGGGTATCACCAAACAAGGCAGACAGTTGAATGGAGGGGAAAAGTAGGCAACCAATGTCAAGAAAATAGCATGGCAGAGACGAGCCAGTGCATGTTGGCCATAACTATTAATGTGGATGACCTCTATTCACCAATGAAAGGAAACACAGGCAGAGTGGGTCAGGAGACAGGATCCATCAATATGCTTTATACAAGAAACACATTTAATGCAAAAGAAAATTCATAGACTGAAAGTCAAAGTAGAGAGAACAATGTTCTATATGATAGGGAACCAGAAAAAATTAGGGGTAACTTGCCCATCAACTGCAGAATAGATAAGAAAGATATGGCATTTTTATACAATGGGGAACTACTCAGCTATAAAGAAAGATAACCTCAAGGCTCTTGTAGGTAAATGGATACAACTTGAGATCATGCTCATGGGTAAAAACAGTTCAGAGTCACATGAGGGAACATTGTGTTGTCTCCCTAGTATAAACAACTAAAGGAGTTAGTGGGATTTAATGCACAGTAGATATTGTGAAAGTGAAAGGGGAGGAAATGTCTAAAAAGGGAAGGCAGTGGTCATCGTTAATCTCTTATTGTGTTTTGAAACCCTGTATTGTTTTCATTGTTCTGTTTAGTTTGACTTTATTCTGTTTTGTTTTGCTTGATTTTATTATGTTTCATGGCATGGACAGCTATTTCAAGATAACAAAATACATTGTGGTAGCCATTACTGATTTCCTGTTTTCTTGTTTTGAAGTCTTGTATTGCTTTCATTGTTTTGTTTTGATTGATTTTATTCTATTTTGTTTTGTTTGATTTTATTATATCTGATGGTATAGGCAGCTACTTTGAAGATAAGAAGAGGCATTATGATAGCCATTATTGATTTCCTTTTCTTGTTTTAAAGTCCTGTATCACATTCATTGTTTTGTTTTGATAGACTCTATTCTGTTTTATTTCATTTGGTTTTATTCTCGTCAAAAAAAATTAAAAAAGGGAATGTTTCTGACTTGGTCTTAATCTATATTTCATTTCACCTGAATTGGGGCAGTACTATGGATGAAGAATAAAAATATCATGAGAATCCAAAATGCATATAGGAGTATTTTTTTACATGTGGTATTAATTATGAATAGATGGTAAGACATAAAACTAGTCTGGAGGTAGAAGAGAAGAAATGCAGGGGAAGAGGAAACCCTTAGTTTTCTCCTAGTTTAATTATTATTATTGGGAAAAGATGAGGAGTAAACCCTGATGTTTTCATCTACAAAACTCAAAATATATTCCTTTAAACTATTATATAAACTCAAAATACATTGAAAAGTATGTCCCAGGGAATATTTTGGGGATTTACAATTTGAATTTGAGTTGTTTATTTATTCATGAAAAGAAAATCCTAACTTTGAGCATTTAGAAAGAGGTGGACTATTTGGACCAAAACTGCACTGCCATTTTACAGTTTTCCAGATTCAATTTCTTATATTCAGAGTGAAATCTTCTAAGCAATTGAAAACTTTTAACTCATTTTTTTCTTTGTAGCCAAGAGATAGATAATCTTGACTTGTGAAATCATAGAGAGTATCTGTGACCAAAGTTTTCATGACCTAGTTGTCTTTTTTTTTCTCTTAAAACCTTAAAATATGCTTCAGAGACAAATTTCTGTATGTCTGTATATATTGAAGCAAATATTTACTTTTTGGCCTCCTTTAAAATTTTGGAAATGCTTTTTCAACTTTATTGGTTGGATTTGTGTTGTGAAGAGTCATATGGGTGACCAAACTCAAGGACAGATGGTTCATTCTCGTTAGAGATACAGTTCAGCCCAAAAACCCTTCTGAGTCTTCTAATTTGGCATAAATGTATGCCAAAGACTATTATTTCAGATGTAGAAAATTATAATTGCTGTTATCATTTCCATTCCTTTTGGGTAGAGTTTGCGACTTTGTGCCATTGTCACTTATATATAAAATGAAAACTGGGATAGAAAGCAATTGAAGCCCCTTACAAATTCTGCCTTTCAGAGAAAAAAAGCAAAGAAAAACCATTCCAGTGATAAAAGACAGTCCAGAAAGTCATACCAGGTGAGAAAGTTAGGAAGAAGTAGGCAGTTATGCTGAGCTAAGTAATTTCAGGCCAATTGATTTCAAAACTTGAAAGAGAACTATTAGGTTGAATCACATGAAATTGCTCATATCCAACTCTTTTGACCTACAAAATGAGTTTCATCAGTTCAACCTAATTTTATTTCTTTTATTTACTTTCTAGAGTAAATTTGGGAGATAGCAAAGTTCATTAGCTAAAGGTTTTAGCATTAGATGTTTTTGAAAGCAAGTCCTATCTTTGCTTAAAATCTGTGATTTAAGTAAACAGTCACATTTTGTGTCTCAGCTTCCTCATCTGTATAATATCTGATTGTATTACTAAAGCACCTAACTTAAGTGCTCATTGCTGGTACAATTTAGCTGTTTTCAGTTTGGAGTAATGGTTCATAGTTAGCTTTATCATTTCTTACAATTATTGTTTTTTGTGACCTATTTAAGAAATTCTTTTTTTAGATGATCTTGGAAATATTCAATTAGATAATTTTCTTAAATCTGAAAAATTCAGTATTTCACATTTAGAATTTTAGTGCAACTCTAACTTATTTTGAATATGGTATGAAGAAGTGCTCTGGTTTTATTTTTAACATATTGCTACCCACTTTTTAGTACCTCTTATGGAAAACTCTACCCTTTTTATATCACTCTAAAATAGCCAACTATATTATAGATCTCCATTTTGGAGTGGATTTGGATTCCTGTCTTTGTTCTGATCTTTGTCTAAGTAGCTGTCCCTTTACCAACATCACACTGACTTATTTACTCTAGGTTTGTAGTGTATCTTAATTTGTGGCAAAACGAATCCTCCTATTTTGTTGTATTTAATGAGTGCCTTGATTATTTGTGGCCTTTTTGTACTTCCACATCAAGACTTTGGTTACAATTATTCTGCATCTATGAATCAATTTAGCATAACGAAAATCCTTTAAATGTCAAAACTTCTCATCCAGAAACATGGCATAGCTGGGGATTTAGCTCAGTGGCATAAGCCCTTGCTTGGCAAGCACAAGGTCATGAGTTTGATCCCTGGTACCAAAAAAAAAAAAAAATAGAGAGAAACATGGCATATTTCCCTGTTTATGTCTTCTTTATTTCTATAGTTTAATGAGTTTTTTCGTAGAGGTCTCTTATCAAGCTTGGTAAAATTATTTTGAGTTACTAGCTTCAAAATTTTAATGTTATTGTAAATGGAACATCTTAAAATCCAATTTTCTAATTTTTAAATATTTGCTTAAATGCAACAAATTTTGCAAATTTATTTTGTTTGGCAAATTTTTGATTAAATGTCTTAATTTTCTATAGACATTTTAGATTTTTGTCTGTGAGTTTTAATACTATTTCTCTCTTCATTTTCTATATTTATGCATTTATCCATCTACATAGTCTAAACATCCATCATCTTTTTCCTTGGCTGAACTCTATTGGCTAAGACCACCACTAGTATGATGTTCAATAGCAGTGGTTGCAGCATGAGTCCTTGCTGATCATTAATCTCAAGCAGAAAGTGTTTACTGTTTTTCCATTAATATGACACTTGTGTATATTTTGAAGATACCTTTAGTCAGATGAATGAAATTTTCTTCTATTTTTCACTTTCTGAAATATTTATTCATGAGCAGATACTGGATTTTATCAAATGTTTTTGTATACAGTATCTTTGAGATCATTATTCGGTCTTTCTTCTCTAATTTGCTAAAGTTGTGAAATCCATAAATTGATACCCTACTGTTAAACCAACTTTTCATTCCTGGGACAAACCTAACTTGATTATGACATATAGTCTTCTTTTCTTTTCTAATTTTTAAAAGTTCTTTCGCATCTATGTTGATACTTAAGATATTCTTGTATTCTTTTTCCCACCAATATCAAAGTTATTCTACCATCATAAAATGGGAAATGATATTTTATTTTCATTTTTGGTAATGACTTATACAAGATTGGAATATTTTGTTCCTTTAATGTTTCATGAACTTCCCACATAAAGCTATCTGTCTCTGGGAATGTCATAGTGGGAAGAAGTTTGAATTCTTTAATGACTATAACAGTATTAATATTTTCTGTGATAACTAAGTCGTATACTAAGATAAATATATCCCCAAAATTCATGTTTGCTCAAAACTTCAAAATGTGACCTTATTAGGAAATAGAGTCTTTTTAGAGATAATTAATTTAGATGAAGTCATACTGGATTAGGGTGGGCCCTAAATCAAACACAATTTGTGTTCCTATAAGGAGAGGGCAGTTTAGTTGACTAGACAATGCACAAGAAGTTGACCATGTGGAAGTACAGAGACTGAAGAAATGCCTGCACAAACCAATAACATTGATCTAATTTTTATTAGTTTTGATCCATATATTATTTCAAAATATTTATTAATTTCAAAACTCAAATTTCTAGTTATCAATCATTTTATATTTTATTTTTTACTTACATAAGTATTGTCCCCTACCCTTAAAAAAATAGAAAAAAATGTGGCAATTCCTAATTATTTTGTCTGCTCTTCGATACATACATACATATATGCCTATATGTACACATGTTTTGTAATCAAAGTGTAGAGTTGTTACTTGAAATAGCAGTTAGTTTTGACTGTAAACATATTCCTGTGACTCTGAGTGAGCTCAGGGTTCCACTGTCTATGTGAAGCAGTTACCCTGCTTGACTTTAAAGAACTTTTGCTTTGAGTAGTAACTAGCTTAGAGATGTCATATGCAAAACATTAATACTGCTTAATAGGTGCTTAGCTCTGCTTCCATCCCAAAGGGCAGGAGAAAAAACTGCAACTTTAATGAGTATAGGAAAGGGACAGGGGCATATTTTAGTTCTTCCTCTGCCACATACTATATGTAACTTTGTGATTTCATTTTCTCTTTTGAAAGCTCAAAGCAATTTTCTATTTTGACTATTGTACTGGGTTGATTGAAGATAAACTGAAATAATGTGTATGAATGAGCCAAGTATTTAAGATAACAGCTACAGTCTCCCACCTAAGGTAACACAATTTCACCTCTACTTCAATTGTCCCAATGAGCTGCCCACTGAACTGAGTCTGATACAGGTCTAGACACTCATTTTTAGTCCAAAAGCTCATATAGACGATTGAAAAATTACACTCCCCCAAGAGGTGATTTGATCCTTTAGCAAATGTCCTTGAAAATGGAGCTCTGGGGAGCCTGATCACTCTATGATTAAGGACCTAGGATTTATATGCAGAACTTTAGTACTACTAGGTATATATTTATTCTCTGGTTTTTTGCTTATGAGAAATTTTAAAATGTAGCTAGAAAATCGAGATAGGAATTGGACCACAAGTTTGGAATTTGAAGCATTCTATTATCTATCAGGGATAACAATTTTTCTTTACCCAGCAGCAAAACCTTCTACCTACATCCCAGACAGCTAATTACTGTCTGTTATATAAGGGGATATCTGGGAAGCTCTGTTTTCATAATGGCAGAAATAAACCAGTTTTTAAGTAAGGACATGACAACAAAAGCATATATGATTGGGAATATGAGGTATTGTGTCCTTCGTTCCTGTTTTTTAATACATACTTTTCTTTTTTTATTTTTTGATCTCATCATATTTCCAATCACTCATCTAGGACAGATTCTGTGTGTTGATGCATATGAACCTGAATATAATTTGCCTGATCACTTTTATTTAGGGCTTCTAAAATAGCTTTCTAGTAAAATCAATGATTAAGGGTAATTCTGTTGTTAATAATTAAAATACCACACACATACTAAGTGTTAGATACTTCATGCATATAATTTCTAACCCTCAACGCCATGCCAGTTAGATACTGTGCCCATGTCTTATAGATGAGGGAATTTATATTTAGAGATAAGAAGTGACTTGCCAAAGTGAAAATGTGGCAATGTAGGGATTTAAACCTATGTTTACCTAATAACAAATCTGATTTTTAACTGTACTACAATGCTTCAAAAAATGCCAGTGAGGGTTACTGGTATTCCATGCTTAGTGGCAGATGAACAGACACAGTACTTTTAATATATTCTTCTTTGCTTATTGGAAAAAAAACTCTTGGGAAAAGAACAGATAACTAACTTTCACATGAACACTACTGCCCATAAAATGGAGCATTTTATTTCCTGCCAAATATTTTCTGTTATGTAAACACACATTATATAGTTCTACAGAAATTCATCTTGTGCCCTAAGGAAAGTAACAAAGCCACTATTTGCTCAAGAATTTTAGTTGGAACTAGACATCTTTATCATTGGTCAATTACTGAATTTCGTCATTGCCGATTTCGAAAATTCTTTGGAATGTTAACACATGTACTCACAAAGTATAATCAAAAACTGAGGCCCTTGGAAATGTTCAGTGGGGCATGTCAGAACAGAAACATAAAATTGATTGGACTAGAAGTAGGTTTAAAAAAGGAATGCACAGAAGGGATCACCAGGAAATTTTTGAAGATACAGAGCGAGCTGAACTTTTTAGTACCTAATCTCAGCACTTCTTCATTATAATTAATGAGGAATAGAGCAAGCCCTTATTAGAATATTTGTACATCTATTTGTCATTTTACTTATGTTTAAGTAGCATTTTTAATGCAGCATATGGTAATTGAGGTAAACTTTGTATCAATGTATTGATAAGAGACTTTTTTTCTTTCTCTTCTTTCTTTCTTTCTTTCTTTCTTTCTTTCTTTCTTTCTTTTTCTTTCTTCTTGCTTGTTTCTTTTGTGGTACTGGGGATTGAACCCAGGGCCTTCACACTGATCTACAGCCACAATCCTTTATTTCATCTTTTTTTTCCTTTTTAATCTTGAGAGAGGATCTTGCTAAGTTAATAAACTCTCCAGACTGGGTTCAAACTTGCAATTCTCCTGCCTCAGCTTCCCAGGATGCTGGGATTGCAGGTGTGCACTTCAATGCCTGTCTTAAAAGTTTAATCATAATCGTTTTGCTTTCCTAAAAGCTGTTTCTGGCTGAGGATATAGCTCAGCAGCACAGAGCCTGCCTGGTAAGCTCAAGGTTGTGAGTTCAGTTCCTGATACAAAAACAAAACAAAACAAAATGAAAGGTCCAGGGATATAGCTGAGTGGCATAAGCTCTTGTCTTGCAAGCACAAGGTCCTGAGTTTGATTCCCAGAAAAAAAAAGTTATTTCCCACAAGAGTTAGATAGCAGTGTATTAAGAATATATCTCTAAAAGTCACAGAACTATGAGCACTTGCATTTTTAACAAAGTGTTAGTACAAAAATGTAATTCTGAACATGTAAGTATAATTAAATTGGGTTTCTCTACTTCTCTTCAAAATTGGATTGGCTTTATGAATATATTTCGTTAAGTATGAAAAGGCCCATCTACATAATAAGTTGGAATCTGGGAAATGTTCATCTACTGTATTATAGTCATTTGAAAGTTATCATTGTGATTCATTCCTGTTCTCACCAATTGACCATGGAGACAAGTCCTTCTTCTAAGCTTCTCTAACACCAGATACGTGTCTAGTACATTCTATCGTTAATGTGTAACATCACAGTGTTTATATTTTTATATAAATTTCTGCCTCCCAACCACATACAGAAACAATTTTTGAGCACAGCCTTTTTATTTATTTATTTATTTATTTTATACCGGGGATTGAACTTATAACCTCACACTTACCAGGCAGGTGCTTGTGCTGCTGAACTAAATCCCCAGGCCCAGAAACATTTATGTATGTATAATTATAAACTCCCTCAGAGGCAGATGTTTGGGCTAACATATTATAATATCCCCACTGTGTTTTGTTCAGTGCTGACGAGATGTAGGCACTCAGTCAGTGGCTGCATATTGTTTGTAGTTTGACTAATGAGTCATAATAATGTAACAATGATTTTGTTTTCTTTAATCATCATAGGAACATTTCTTTCCTTGTAGCTTAATAACTGTTTCTGTGTCCATAAACATTCATTATAGCTTTAAGATGATGAAGTTTGGATACAGGAGAGGGTGAGTGGAAGACCTCTGGGTGAATTGAAGGTTTTACTTTTGTTTAGATACATATTTCAGAAGAGATTCAGAAATCAAATCTCAATGCTCAGGGTGAAATGCATTTTGGCATTATCTGATTTATGCATAAAATTCATGAAGGAAAATGATTAACTTCAGTCCCTGGATAGATTCTATGATTGTGATTGTCTGATTTGGCTAAGTACAAAGAGTATAAATGAATATGCAACTGCAATTTTTGGTATGTCTTCATCATATTGTTCAGCACGTGTGATCTCTGAAATATATGTTCAATATCCCGAAAGTACACTGATAAGCAGGATTTTCATTGTTGACTCCATGGCATCTCCAACAGAAGATTTAAGAGTTTATAATCTAATTTAACCAAGATTCCTTCAGAATTTTATGTTTGGGAAGCTGACACAGAAAACATATTTATTTTGAATCACAATATATTTTTTTACTGGAAGTAGTTCATTGATGTTTAATTTAGGAAGTATTTCTTGTATTTTTTTTTGTTTATTTGTTTTTTGTGGCACCAGGAATCAAACTCACAACCTCATGCCTGCCAGGCAGACACTTAAGCCCCTGAGTCAAACTTCCAGCCCTAGTTTTTTGAGGCAGTGTCGCATGAGGTAGTTTAGGCTGGCCTTGCGCTCGAATTGTAGCCCAAGCCAGCCTCGAACTCAAAACGCTCCTTGTACCTCAGCCTCCCGAGTGCTGGAATTAAAGGAGTGTGCCACCATGCCCGGCTTGTTATAGTGTTATTGACAGCTAAGTTAGGTAGAAATATTACAGGCAGTCAGATAGGGATGGGCCCTCGGGAGTCAGGCCAAAGATGAAAATTCATTACAACTATGGCCTGAGGCACATCTGTTGGAGACCAGGCCTCAAGACAAAGATGGAATGGCCAGGCCTACATGCTTCCTCAAAGGATAAGATAAGTGGTAACACCTGATCTAATGAAGTCTAGATAGACATGGGTCACCTCAATGGGTGACCAAAACCTTATGACTCAGAGTTTTCTGAAAAGTTCTTTGTTCTTTCCATGAACCTTTGCTATGTCACTTGAAAAGTGGGTTTCTCGGCAACACGTGTGGGATCCCTCCTGCCTCTCAAGAGCTGTATCATTTTCCCTCAATAAATATTTCTTACACTTAACCTCCATTGTTCCTTAGAATTCATTCTTTGACTTTGGGGAACATGAGCTAGGCCTATCGGGCATCTAGACAGTTGGGAATTGTATTTCCCCTATATGATTTGGAGGTCCAGTATCATTCCTATATCAATAGTAATATTGTTTCGAGGCTTGACTGAGAAGAACATGCAATATTTCTATCTCATTAATATGATCTATTCTACTTCTATTAGTATTTAAGATTCTTTCCATAAAATAGGTTATGGTAAGAAAAGGAGAAAGGAAGTTCTTAGGTACCTGATTTTCAGAGTAAGAAAAGCAAGAAGAATAAGCTCAGTCACTGAGCTGTTTATTACATACACCTGTGAGAGAAAAACCTTAAAATAATCATACTTTAGAGGCAAAAGCAATTGCAGAGACATCTAATCTAATCTTTTCATTTCACAAATCGAAGGAGGCTCAAAGAAGCTAAGTGGCTTAACCTCAAGCACACAGTACTGGCCTAGCTGCAAACAGAAACCAGGCCTTCAAGGATCTTTGTACTAGTTTTTAGTATTAGCCAATGGAAATAAAATGTGAAAATGCAAAATAGAGAAGTAGTTCACAAGAAAGAGTAATCCTCCAAGAATCTAGGATCTCATAATAAACACAGTGAATTACTGTTGGTTTACCCGGGAACTTTACATTCCCTCTCCCTCTTTGATTTTGAACCTTTCTGAATTTGCCCTTTTCACAGTCTCAGCTTTTGTTTCTTTTCTTGGATGCTACCCTAAACTGGAATTAATAACCATCACTGTAGAAGAAATGAATAAAGCTGTTTGTAAGCCACAAACTACAGTGATTTCCCTTGAGTTTATAGCATGTTCAAGTCTCTCCTCCACAATTAGATCACTTTCTTGACTTTATGTCTCCTTCTAATAAATGTTCCTTTTCTGAAGGGCCAGAATCAAGTTCCTCAACAAGTGACTTCACAGAAACCAAATGCAATTTGTGGAACTGGCTTAGTTCCTAAATGAAATGAAGCAAATTGTTTGGAGTTTTTGAGCCAGCTGTGAAAAGGGAATACAGATTAGTAGTGGATTATGTTTAATTACTATTTAAATTTTATTATGTAGGATTATTATAGACAGCCTAGCTAGGTAGGAATGCGACAGGCAGTTAGATAGGGCTGGGCCCTTGAGAAAGAGTCAAGACAAATGACAACACATTAGGACTGCAGTCAGAGACACGTAGGCTGGAGGCCAGGCCTCATAATAAAAGCAAAAGGACCAGGCCTACATATTCCTCAAGGGCTAAGAGTAGATAACACTTGATCTAATAAAGACTAGATAGGCTTCGGTCACCTCAGTGGGCAACCAAGACCCTGGGATTCATCACCTACCTGAGGAGTTCTTTGTTCTTTCCATGCTCACTCACGACATGATTTACTTCCCTACTGGATCAATATTACCTGAACAGCTACACTTATATTCTTATTGGTTGATCATGGCTGTAACCCACATTGTACACACATGGTTGTGCTCTACAAAACTTCCCATAAGAAATGGAGTCTTCGGGCAACCCAATTTCTAAGTGTCCCCTCCTGTTCCCTCCATTGTTCCTGGAATTCATTCTTCCATTTTAGAGAACATGAACTGGCATATCAAACATATAAAAGGTTGGAAGTTATATAATATTTCCCTTACATCATATTTGAAGGTTCTGATATCATCCCTGTATGAGGATTATTTTATGGTGTTATGTCTTAAAATGTCATTATAACTGAAGGTGAGTTTAAAAAGTATTTATAAGTGTAGGACCACCAGCATGGGCAGAGCAAAGACTTCAGGAAATCCTTTCTTTCACAAAAGCATATAAAAATTTTTGTAAAACTATAAAAACCTAACCACTTCACAATTCTAGAAATTAGCCAAAAGCTCAGAACTAACTTAAAAGACGTTCATACAAAAACAACCTGCTGATCTTTGATAAAAGAGTGGGGTCATATTGTTTTAAATTGGGTTTACTTCCATTTCCCTCTCACCACCGCAGTGGAGCACCGCAGCCATGAAAATCTGGTAGCCAGTTGAGTTCCGTGTAAATTCCCTTTTCTAGAATACCATTAATGTCTTGACACTGTCTGTAGCAGTATCCTTGAAACATCATATTTCCAAAGTATTGGGTTATTTAACCTGAGTCACAGTTTAGTTCTTCAGAAAAATCCTTATCCTCAGGGTATTATTGAAAACAGTAAAACTAAACTGGAGTGAATAACACTGCAGCTGCCCAAGGCTCTGAGTTTAGCTGGACCCAAGAGGAGCTTGGTTAAAAATGTAAAATAAATCTTTGTTAGTGTTGATAAGACAAACAAAAGGGACTTCAAAATTGCCCAGTATAGTATAAGAGATCCAAACGCAGTACAGATGTGCATGGGTGTGCACATGCTCAGTGAAGCCCAGCGGGGCTTCATTCTTGCTGTTCTGGATGCTTTGCTCAAGTGGGGAGCAAAAACTTAAGACTAACTTATAAACCTGAAATTTAAGATGTGACTTCTGGCAAAAATCATCTTGGAACAGGGTGGAACTAAAAGTGACCTGTTGCATTTAATAAATATTCTGAGCAATTAGCTAACTACAAACTATGTTAATTCAGAGACAAATTTTAAGGCAGGCCTAAAAATTAAAAGCAAAATTAAAAACAAAAGATCGAAGACAAAAGAACAGCATTGCAAGAAATGTAGAACCTCCTGAATTAATCTAGGAAGGTCATGGAAGTCGCAATGGGGAAAAAATCGAGCCATAACAAGAAAGACTGGGGGGGGCATGGAGACCTAATTCCAAAGTCATTGCAATATATTACTTTAAATGCCCAGCTTTCAAGAAGGAATTATAGGACATAGAGAGAAAAAGGAAAGTGTGGCCCATAGACAAAAATGAAAGCAGTCAACATGAAGTATCCAGGGGGTCCCAGATTTCTGACTCATTGGACAAGGAGTTTAAATCGACTATATACACATGTTTAAAGAATTAAAGAAAACTGTCTTTAAATAGATAAAGGAAATTATGATGATGCTACCTTGCTAAACAAAGAAAAAATAAAGAAACACAAATTAATCTGATATATTGAAAAATTTAAAAAGAACTAAAACACTTAAGCTGAAAAGTATAACTGCTATAATCAACCCATGAGATGATTTTAATAGATTTCGACTAGGTGAAGAAAAAAATAGGAGATAAATAAAAAGATATCTCATCTGAAGAACAGAAAAAAAAATATTGAAGAAAAATGAAGTCAACCTCAAAGGCTTCTGGGACACCTTCAAGTGTATGTGTAGTGTGAGACCAAAAGTGTAGGCAATAAGGAGACAGAAAAAGCATTTGAAGAAATAATGTTGGAAATTTTCCTAAATTTGATATAAAACATTATTTAATTGGTATATAAAAATATCAATGAACACCAATTAGGATAAACCCAGAGATACACACCTAATCACTTTAGAGTCAATAGAAAGACAGTAACAAAGAGGAAATTCTGGCAAAAGATATATGCAAATGCCTCAGCGTGAGAAGAGGGCCCAAATAACATTAATAGTTCACTTTTCATCAGAAACCATGAAGGCTGGAAGCACTGGGATAACATAATCAAAGTGTCCATAGACAAATTTGGTCAATCAAGAATTCTATCTGGCAAAACTATCTTTCAAAAAGTGAAATGAAGACATTACCAAGTAATCAAAACTGGATAAAATTTCTGGCCAGCATATTTGACCTATAATTATCACCGAAGGAAATCCTTCTGATACAGAAGATAGGTGTGGTAAAGGTTTCTGGGGGGGAAAGAGTGAAACTTGAGAATCCCGAATATAGAACTTCTTGCAAGCTCGAGGGAGATCTGGATGATATAAAAGATGACCAGCCATCATGGAAAGCCACTGGTATGCATGAGTTTCTACAATAGCCCAAGCCATGTTTCTCAAATGCATGTCTTTTATCTTCTTTTTCTTTTACTTTCTTTTATTTCTTTTTCTCTTTTTTTGGCCTAAGTTAGCTCTGCTGAGTTAGTTTCTTCCATACCCATTTACTGCACATTTTTCAAATAAACTTCTGGCATCGTTTTTGGATTGTTTTGTTCAATTCTTTATTTCAGGCAAGAAGGACCTGGAATACTTTTGATTGGTGAGACATTTCTAAAGAAACTACCTCATAACAGTTGGCATAACCAGCAAGGAGAATATGTATTGGTGTGGACAGCCAAAAAGGAACATTTTGGTGTAAAGACCAAAGTAAGCCCCAAGTTGGGAAAAAATTTTTGTTTCTCTTCATGAGATTTATTTTCTTTTCTAACCTTCTTCCCCCTCCCTCCCCACAGGCCAGGAATGCAAGGGACTGTTTTCAGGGTGTGCAGGGAACTATCTGATGCTTTTCCAGCCATGGAGATGGGGGAAGAGAACGCAGGACTTTGTTTTTCATTCTAGGCACTTGTGTTGATTCCATGGGTATACCTTGTTGTCCATGGGTTTGTTGTGTTTTGCTAAATTAGTCTGGCCTCCACATACTCTAGTTTGTAAATAACCTTTTCTCAATTTGTGTTTTGTATGGGGATGCTACTATTTTACCCTGCTGCTTGACCAGAGGCCATGTTACCATGCCAAGTGACCAGCCACCATCTTGTTTTCTTGCATGACTATGTATAACTTTTATGTGGGCATGTGTCACCAGCTGCTGCCATCTTTTTTCTCTATCTCTTCTTTCATTCTTTTCTTAAATAACTGGCCTTATGAGCTCATCTTCTGATTTTGGACAACATATGGTCTTATGGAGAGCAAGAGAAGGAATTTTTCCTTCCCACACAAAAAAGAAAATAGTGTTGGCTTTCGCTGTAACAGGAGGACCTCAGCTGCAGACCCAAAGCCCCAGTGTATGTGGTGGGGTGGAAGCCCACTCCAGGGACTGTCTTACCTAGCTCCAGGGGAAGAAATGGGAATTTAAGAAGAGGAGGAGGAGGAGGAGGAGCAAGAAGAAGAAGGATAAGGAGATGGAGATGGAGACGGAGTCGCAGAAGAACTTGTCTGTTGTAACAGTGGGACCAAGCACCAAAAACACTGTGCTCTCTGGTCCATGAGCCTGCCTGAAGCCCTTGTCACCTAGCTTTTGTGATTCCCTGTTTAAATGCAAATAAATGAACGGACTGACATCGAAACAAAACAGCTAATTTAAGTTACTGTGAGTGAAAAACAGAACCATCTCAACTCAATACCTTTTCTGTCAGAGTAAATGCAAGAGAGGTTTTCCCACATGGTTTTAATCTGGTTAAAGAGAGTCTTCAGTGGACTTGAAATACCAGCTAAACCACTAAAAGGCTTAGAATAAATGCAAGTTGGGCCACCAAGAGGCCCAATGAGGTGGTTAAAAGAACTTTGCTTAGGAAAGTTTTGCCATTACCTCATGGGAGCTTGGACTAAACAAGGACACAGACGACCCAACCCACATCTCCTGACACTTATGCCCTATGGACAAGGGCCTTCTTCTGTGATAACTGATGCCAGCATCACTCTAAGGTTCTCAGATAGAGATGTCAATCCAGGTTTTGTAAAGTCTCACAATGGGCACCTTGTGGACTTCAGATCTCCTCTTTATGCTTGGGAAGCCACCTTAAGAGGAGGGGCCTAGTTGCCTCCTTTTTTCCTATGGTTCCAACAAAGACAAACAGACGGGAAATCTATTGGATCTCAAATGACAAGCCACTCTGCTTCTCTATTTCTGCTCTGCAAACCCATGAAAACCTTCCTCTCCAAGCTTTTGGGGCCCACCTTCTTTGGGAACTATTCCAGTCAGGTCCTCTGGTGTAAATAAAGCTGACCCTTGCCTCCAAACCTTGGTGCCACTCGGTTCATGGTCAGAATTTTGCTGTTATATTCTGAGACCCCCATTTGTCTCTCAGGGAGGATAACCACACTAGGAGATCATATCAATCTCCCCCTTATAATCCTCAGACCAATAAATCAGGTCTATGCCCTCCAAGCAACCAGGGGACTCCATCAGAGCCTAGTGCTCCAGAGGAACCCAACATTCCTCAGCTTCCTCACAGCCTCCTCAGATGGCCCTAAGTCTCACTGGGTACACACAGACAGCATCAAGTCCTGCAAGTTGAACCTGAAGTAGTGCTTCCTACTACTCTGGTTCACACTTGTCCTGCCCATGAAAGAAGTTCCAGGGATGGCAGGCATAGCTGTTGGGCCAAGCATGCGGACAGAACCAGGGTCGGGTCCGCGTCCCGCGCGGTGCCCAGCACAGCTCCCTGGGACCGGGAGGCCTTCGCCCCCACCCAGTAAAGGAGGAGACTCCACCTGCACGCCCTGGGAGGCCGCCCTTCCTTGCTGCGCACGGACCCGGCCTATCGGTTCCCGCGATCCTGCACGCCGCGAACCTCAGGGAAACGCCGGCCAGCCGCGCAGGACACAGAGGTACGCAGCCCAGCCCAAATCAGCCCAGGAACCCAGAGCTGCTCACCGGGGAATTGAGCATCATAGCTGCAGGGACCTGGAGAGCTTGGGCCCCCGCCCCCCCACCAGAGTGCAGAGCGCACGGCAGCTCCATTCTT
>RJWM01031955.1:0-21916 GCA_004363535.1 Dasyprocta punctata | reverse complement strand
TTTTTTTTTTTTTTTTTTTTGCGGCCCCGGGGATTGAACTCACAACCTCGCACCTGCCAGGGGAGGCGCTTAAGCCACTGAGCCAAACTCCCAGCCCTGATTTGTCTATTCTTAAGTAAGCATCACAATTTTAACTATTTTGCTACAAGATAAATTTTAATAGGTAAGTTTTAAAAATGATAAACATTGGAACTGGTTCCTATACAACTTACCTGGCTGCACTTTTTAACAACATCTGGCCCAGGAATGGCATTAAGAAGAGATATAATAAGGTAGCGATTTAGCAGCTTTCCTAGTCCTAGCTCTCTCAATATGTCATCTGGGAGGAGTCCGTTCCAAAGAAGAATATTACGGAGGAGCTAAAATAAAATACCAAGTGAATATATACTTGTTCTCTAAAGAAAAATTGTAACAGTCTCTAACAAAGATAAAGATCTGGTCAAACTTTCGATTTTTACAATTAGACCTATCAGAACTGTCAATTTTAGAATAGAAAACATCTCTGACAAAGTACCTGATTCTTTCCAACCTCTATGTATTTGTTCATCTTATTTTCATTTTCTAGGTTATCTACCCCAATCACCTCAAAAAACTTTACTGGTGCCTTTCCACATCAGTACTCTTGCTCCCAAGCCATGCTTTCTCAGGTCTTGGGACCACTGGCTCATACAGACCTGCTGTCAAAGGCAAAGTCATGGTTACCAATGCGTGACCCTGAGAAGTCACTCAATGCTGATAGTGTTGTTTCTCTACTATATAAAATAAGAATAGTCAACTATGCATTTGGAGATAGGCTGGGTGTAGTACCAAAAACTATAAAATAAATACTAGTTCCCTTTTTACTCTTCTCAATCCAGGTCTTTCTGATAATTTTAATATGTGTTCCACTTTCCTTCCAATACTATTTACTATATCAAGTGCTGAATGTCATGAAGTTTCACTAATACGTAGTGTTTTCTCACACTTGACATCTTGGTTGATATTGCTCCCTGTCCTGACTCAACCACATGAAAAACATTCATATACTCCATTAAAATCACTCTTGTTGAGATGATCTATGTACTTTCAAATGTTGAATCCAATAAACATTCTCTTTCTCCTAATTCTTTGTTTGTGTCATGATAACCTTTTGTTTACTGATAACCATGAGGTTGCTGTCTAAAGGCCATGCTAAGGTTTCTCTGAAGAATACATTTTCCTTGTCCGTGTTTCCAGAGTTCTGACCTCAGCCTTCTCCTCACACTTCAACCCCTCTTCTCAGAACTTATCACTCATGACCATGGCTCCAGATACTGCCAATATGTAGCAGACTACTAAATCCTCAGCTCAGATCTGTCCCCTGAAACACAGACTGCTAAACCAATGCCTTTCAGACCTCTGTATCTCAATTTTTATTATGTCCAAAACAGAGCTCATTTTTCGTCTCCTTTTCTTTTTCCCACATCTCCTACCACATCCCTAAAAAAATATTAGAAGTTAGCAGTGAAAACGAAAACACAGCCCAAGTCAGAAACTTGGTTATGACCCTGTGTTCTTCACATGGAGATGATAAACTGTATCTGTATTTCTACAGTCTTTTGCTTACCTTTAGAGCTGACCAGAACTGTCTCTCTTGGAACTTTGAATGTGGTGATGTTTTATCCTCTACAGAGCTAATAATTTGAAACAAAGAGAAAGAAGAAAGTTCTAAAGAGTTTTACTCGTTCAGTGAGTTTAAAAAAATTTTTTTTTTTTTTTTTTGGTTTTTGAGACTTGGTCTCACTATGCAGTTTAGCCTGGCCTTGAACTTGCAGTGATCCTCTTGCCTCACCCTCCTCAGTGCTGGGATTACAGGGGTGGTGCCACCACACTTGGTTCAAAAAATATCACACTAAGTTCTAATGGAATATAAGTGGAAGTTCTCTGATGTTATCTATCAAAAGTAGAAGTGCATCCACATCCTGGTCCCATTTCTGAGACGGCCTTTATGGATGCTTGCTCATTACAAAATGCTAGACAGGTTATTTATACCATCATTGCTGACAAGTGTTTACCACCAATCCACCCATCCATTACACGATGTGTAAGAAGCGGCATTTATACAGCTGAAAAAAGATGATGTGAAATAATTTCAAAGATGCACTAAATCCAGAAAAGGTATAAAGCTGGTTATGACCGTTTATAATATACTTTGCTATAGAAAAGGGGAAATAAGATTATAGCACAGATGAGTATTAACTTCTATTTGCATGAAGAGCTGAAAAGATAAACAAAAATTACTGATGGTTATTACATGTATATATATGTTAGAGGAGTAAGGGCAAAATCTGAGTGGATGGAGTTCTGGGCGGAAGTAAAACTTTTCATTTTAAATACATTAATAAAATACATTTAATATGGTACTTCTAAACTATGTGAATGCATTACACATCTGAAACCCTACAAAGTAAACTTTACCTAGGAAGAAGTTTCACATGCGGATATCTCTTCACAACTCATAATAAATCTCAAAAGTTCTGGGCTTCCATTTTCCCCCTCCATAAAGCACTTCCATCTTGTAAGTACTCACTAGGTAGCTACAGCTCATACATCATCACCATAACTGAAGCCTTCTTAGCACATGTCTGACCATGCCTCAAATACTACATGTTTCATAAAGCAGAGTATCACAGCTGCAGTTTCTGATCTTTCAGTGAGGTTCTAGACCTATGCTCCGCTTCATCTGTGCTGGGTACTGTGCTGTTCGGAGCAGTCTCTTCAGCTTTCTAATGTCCTGTGAAGCAGCTATTAATTTTATCCTCACTGAATTGTGAGGACACTGAGACACAGAAAGACCCAAGGTCAAATATACAATCATCGTGGATCCAAGCACCAGAAATGCTGCTCTTTATGACTATGATACCCTTCATGTTCCCAGGATACCTTAAAATAAATAAAGAATAAAAAAAAACCATGATGTCCAATTGCCAAATGTCAGGTATGGTATTCAGTAGGTGACTGAGAAGTATTTGTTGAAATCTCAATTTGCATCTTAATAGATGTGTGTGTTTTGAAAACACTGCACTTTGTAATATATTCTTAAATCTGATGCAATAACTGATGCAATATTACAATCAAGAAATTAACCATTCTTACCTCTTTGGATACAGAGGTATGAAAATATCATCTTCTATTGACTTCTTCATTCTTGAAACAATGGATTTAAGTAAATCCTATTATTTAAAAATTTGAAAAGCATTAGTGATAGTTACAGGTGGATACAGATTCACAAAAAAATGTTATTTTTTTCTTTCAGTACTTCAGATCAGTTCAGAGCACTCTACCACTGAGCTACATCTCATTTTTATATTTTATTTTGATACAGGGTTTCAATAAGTTGATAAATAAAAATTACTAACAGTAATTTAAACTTGTGACCCTTCTGTCTCAGCCTCCTCAGTAACTGGGCTTACAGGTGTGTACCACCATGCCTGGCCAAAGAAATTTTAATAGTGCAAACCTGCACACACTCATGGCATCAGCTGTTAAAATAATTATCATCTGGGTACGGGAAACTTAGTCACACACGTTGTTGCATTTGGGTGCAACCTTGTTAACCCGCTTGTCTACATTTCTGTTTTTTGTGTGTGTATGTATTAGCTTCTCTTTCTTATTTTCCAGCTATAGGTACTTGTGGTTTGCCTATGTTCTTTGATATAGTAAATTCACTTTGGCAAACTCATTTCATTAGTGTGTTAAAAACTGGGAATCACCAAAATACTTAATGATAAGGGATCACTGAATGGAAATACTACTCAGTTAAGGTTTATGAAAACTGTAGTAACATGTAAATATAAATGTGTAGTATGATAATGTTATACATCCCTATATGTTCACTAGGATTATAACTTTGAACAAAAAAGGCTGAACAAAAATATCATATAATGTTATCAATCCTTCATACTAGGACAAAAAGATGATGGAAGTTTAAAATATTTTTCAGGTACTAGCAATATTTCTATGAGACATGATGTCTATGCTTTAAAAATTCATATGTGAAAAATGAAAATGATATACTATACACTAGAATGACAATTATTTTTTAAATCAATGATACTGCATATAATGCAAATTAAGTTGTTACATACCCTATAAAAAAATTATTCCTAAATCTAAGTTTGACTGAATTTACTTTTCACGAAAGAAGTATACTGAGCTGATATTTCTCTTTCCATACAATCTCCATAACGTATTCTTCAAGCAGTATGTCAATACTTATTACATTAAAAACAAAAATTTGATTTTGTCTTACTCAGTTTCTTAAATGTTTTGAATGCTATGCTAAGGAAAAAAAAAGACAATTTTCTAGGAAACACTTCTACAAAATACTTTCTGAGCTTATATAAATTATTATTTTATTTATTTTCTGCAGTACTGGGGATTGACCCCAGGGCTTTGTACAGGCAAACCTTCTACTTTTGAGTTATATTTCAGGTTCAACAAATTTTTACCTGTTTGCTTTTACTATCTTCATTTTTCCAAGTGGAATGTTCCTCAAGAATCACTCTGCAGTGTGTCATCAAACTTGTTGTTTGTGAGGTTGACATGGGATCCCAAATGAATTCTAGGAAGTCTGAAACAAGTATTTCAGTCTGTGCAATTTATTTGGTAGACTGTTTTACTTATCATGTATAAACAACTAAGGCCTTTAACATAGACTACTTCCTGCCTTATTCAGGTTACAGTGCACATGGCCAATCATTACTACCATGCATCTGTACACCCTCTCAATTTCCTTGTCCTCCTTGGGCTTAGCTGGACTTTTCTGGTTAACCCAGAGCCCTGGTTAAATCCATCTTGTCACTGAGTCGATGCCTGAAACCATGTAGCAAAACTGTGGCTTAAAAAATCACATTAAATTGATCACCATAAAACCCAAGTGAACCATTACTGCTGGCCAGCAGTCATATCCCCTTTCTCTGGTCCATTCACTCTCCCTCTCACCCAGATAAGTATTTCATGCCTTCTCCCTCGTTCTTGCTCTCACACTAAGTTGACTGCTCTCTCTTTCTTAGCTACTTACTTTACTTCCTAATTTGACGAAGAAAACAAAACAAAAACAGAAGCAAGCACAAGAAAAGCTCCACAAGCTTCTGCCACTGAATCAACACTGACCTGCATCTTGGCCTACAGGCTCTACCCTGTCTGTCCCTACAAGTCAAGCACTCGTGCACCCAGGTAAGGCCTCTCTTTCCTATTTACATTCACTTCCTTAGAATTTACAGTCCTGTTATGGCAGTAACAATAAATTCCTACCATAAACCTTCTGCCTGCACTGCCTCTCTAAGACTCATATATTCACCAATTCATTTGACATTTCTACATGGATGACAGGCATCCCAAACCTGACATGGCCCTGAGCTCCTGATATACTCCCTACTCTAATCTCACTCCTCTCAATCTTTTCTGCTTCAGCAACTTTGTCCTTCCAGTTGTTCAGGGGCCAAATCATTCAATCATTCTTGATTCCTCTCTTCCTAACTTGCCTCATAAGCAATCCATCAGAAAAGTCTATTAGTGCTACTTTTGAAATATACACAGAATTCATTCACTATAGGAACCACTACAGGTATTAATTTCTCATAAAGCTACTTATTTGTGGGATTATTAAATCATAAGAATTTGGATTTTTTCAGAAAAATACTTAATAGCTTTCAAAGTTAATCAAGTTGACTGAGAAACAATGTAACAGATTACTTTATCTTTTAAAATAGAGTTCTGCAGGCTTTCTTGCTAAAATTCATTCTCTGTGACATAGTAAAACAGATCCTTATCAAGTATAGTTTTAGGTAAAATAAGAATCTTCAGACTCCAGTTAATGCTGATAGTTGGTAGTGGCAAATGAAAAGAAGATGCAGCAATGTTTCAAGGAAAAGGGAGAATAAATAAAAAGAAACAACAGGACAAGAGAGAAAGAAATACATAATATATAGATTACAGTATCACTAATACACAAGTTAGGAATCACAAAAACAGCAGTAAAGTCACAAACACAAAAGGCTCAGTGTCAGAGGTTTGGTAGCCAACCACTTTACAATAATTTTTTAAGCAGCTTGAATTTGACACCTATTGATCATTAGTACAAATAACATTTCCTTGTGTTCTGAAACTTTGGAAAAAATATTTGTGATTATAACAAATTAATGATCTTATACTCAGTCGCAACAAACAGCATTTTAATTTTAGCAAGATTACAAGGGAGTACCTGTAAGTCGAGGAATAATTGTTTTGTTGATGACAGTAGACAAAATTTTTTTATCAGAACTGTTGTCCTTCTTAGTATCTTCTACACTGCTATCAATAAATTCTTCTATAGATGTGAACCATGACATCTGTTTTAAACCTATGGAGTCCAACTGGCAAAGGAAATTATAAAAGTTATAAATAAATTCTTAAACAGAAGCGTATTTTAAAAGTTGGCGACTTTTTCAATAACCACTAGAACTTTTCTAAGAATCAAGGAGAATAATTCCTATTTTAATGCTATGTGTATAGCACTAGTGTACCAAGGCTAGGCAGGGTGATACGATTAAGACATAGTATCCAGGCAATGAAAAAAACAGCTTCATTTCATGCATCCATTTGTGCAAGAAATATGGTGGTATCTTGGTTAATGAACTCAATTACCTCCACAATTCTGGTCCTAAACTGACCTGGATGAGAAATGAATCAAATTTCCCCATAAAGTCAACTTGAATGTAACCAGTGAATTTGATCCAGGACTTGTCCAACTTGGTTTGTGACCAGAATAGTAGAAAGAAGCAACTTTGTGAACCAAGGTACCGTGATACTCAACAAACTTGTGTCAGGGCCTTTAGAGCCTACCACATGGTAAAACTCCTGCCTGGGGTGAAGTACTCATTTATCAGGCACTTGAAATGGTCATAAAATTTGTTTATAAAATTTTATTAACTTCAAACAAAATGTATTTCTGGTCCTTTTGATTCTTGGAAGCATAAATGTGAAACCTGCAGTGAATCAGCTCTGGTAAATAGCAGATGGCCATTTATTATTTATTGAACAGATGAATGAAATGATCTTTCTACCAAATTCAGTTAGAATGGTTAACACTAGGCTGCTGCCCAACTAGATTCCTAAAACTGTTTTAGGAATAAACTTGGTTACTGTTCTGTGCAGACTGTACAGTGCTGAACCTAACTATCCTGGAGGAAATAAGCACGTATGACTAAGATAGAGCAGAGTGTGTGTTCAGTGTATGCAAGGCCCGAGGTTTAATCCTCAGCCGGGGGGGAATACAAAGATAAGGATATGGCTCTATCATTTATTTTGTTTGATCATCATTTTTAGTTCTACCTTCTCATCATTTCATATTCTCATTTGTTTGCTTAGTAGGCATATCCAAATGGATGTTTCTCCAGCATTTCATCACTTACGAAAACTTTCTTCCAAAATCCTGTTTGTGAAAAGTTTCCATTCCTATTAATGGAATAACTATTCTTCCAACATTCCAAAATCCAAAACTTGGAGGCTATGCTTGTATGGGGAGGGTCTACACTTTATTAATTCTTGCTTCAGAATACTTCTTGTACTTAATCTTTCCCTTCTCCTCCCTTTGGCACTATCATCCCACATGAAGAACATGGCACACTTGGCTACAGTAATAGCTTTCTACCTCTTATTTCCCTTCTCTCCAATCAGCCTACTACTGGGGCTTCCTAAAACATGATTTCCAACACATCAGTCTTCCTATTAGTGAAATAAGTTCTTCTCTCTCAGTTTAGAAGCTGAACTTCAGTGTAATCTCTTGCTCTTAAACTATTTTTCCCTTTATACTTCTGCAAAACTTTTCATTTCCTCTCTCCTTCTGTTGAAATCCTACACCTCTTTCAATGCATCACTTAATTTACTCTTGTTTAATTCAGCTTTCCTAATTAAGTCTTCCCAATATGTCATCTCCTACTTCAGAATCCCTGGAACAAGGCTTTTATGTCAAATTTACCCAAACCTAATAGTACCTTCTATTTCTGGGGGGAATTTCAAACAATGAAAAAAAAAAAAAAAAAAAAAAAGCTATGTTCACCATAGTACACATGCCTGCAATCCCAGTTATTAAAGAGGCTGAAAAGGGGATCGTAAGTTCAATGTCCGACTGGGCAACTGAATGAGATCCTCTCTCAAAAGAAGACAGAAAGGGCAAAGCATTTGGCTAGCATAGCATTTGTGAGACACTGGGGTCTATCTCCAGTACCACAAAAAACAAAAATTGTTTGCTTACTGATGTTCAGTGCTACTCAGCCTTAAAAATCAAGTGAGAACCAGAAAAGAAGAATGCACCAAAGTAGTTAAGGTACTCATTTTCAAACTGTTATTCCAAAGCTCTAGATTTCAGCACCAACCCTATGAGTAAGGTGTTTTATAACTAATCTGATAGCAAGGGAATTTAAGCAATTAATATGACCAAGATAATCACACATTAAGCATAAATACCTTAAGTGGATTCCAACCAATCAACTGAAATCGTATCACAGGATTTAAAAGCTTTGGTATGCATAAACCAATAAAAGCTTCGTAATAGGAATCAGGAAATTTTTCTCGCCATTCTTGAAACTTCAATAAAATATTCTGGATGCTACAAAAATCATCATTCACATCTTCGAAAACTTTCTTATGCTCCTGTAAAATGTCACCTGTAAACAAAATAAATCTCTATATTGGGCCAGGGATTTAGCTCAGTATCTTAAGCGCCTGCCTGGGAGGTTCGAAGTTGTAAGTTTGATCCCCAGTACAAAAAAAAAACCAAAAACAAACAAACAAACAAACAAAAAAAACCTCTGTATTGTACATTTTAAGTCTGCTTCCTTGTTAACAGTTACACAAGACTATGTAATCAATTCTGAAAACTTTCTTTTCATACTGACATAAATTTATTTTTATTTAAAAAATCACTCTATCACTTTGATAAGTGATATCAATACTAATAAATTCTACCACTTACTAAGCCCCTGTGACATGACAAGAGATGACAAATGCATTTCATTTCATCAACCTATCTCCCCTCCGGAGTAGATTTAACCTATTTATAGATAACAAACATACCAGATTGAGATGAAGGAGTCTGCCTAAAGTCTCTTGTTGAACTCAAGTCTATTTAACTCCAATGCCTAGAATCTTCATACTCTTTTTTTTTTTTTTTTTTTTTTTTTGGTGGCACTGGGGATCGAACTCACCACCTCACGCTGGCCAGGCAGGTGCTTAAGCCACTGAGCCAAACTCGGGGCCCTAGTTTCTTGAGATAGGGTCGTACTATGTAGTTCAGGCCAGCCTAGCACTCACGCTGTAGCCCAAGCCGGCCTCGAACTCATAACGCTCCTCCTACCTCAGCCTCCCGAGTGCTGGGATTAAAGGCTTGCGCCACCACGCCTGGCTTCATACTCTATCATAATGCCGAAAACAGTTTCACTAAGTTCAACTGTTTTATTAAACTAAAACTGGTACTTTAGGAAGTATATAGTAAAGAAATGAAATCAAAATTCTCATGTGTACAGAAGAACGTCTAATGGAAAAAGCTATACAGATACAAGAATATGCATATGCTCTTCCATAATATTTCACCTTTCTAGAGGTATGAGAAGTCATAAAGAGGTTAAAAGTTCCATTTTTTCTAAATTTTCCCAACTATTTTATATAGCTCATATATTTTAAAGATAGTCACAGTAAAGCATTTCCTATTATTTCAATACTTCAAATCAAGACATACTAGAAACCTGGTAACTGACCTTGGTTTTTCTGGAACTCAGTCATGTCTGCAGAAGACAGTTCTTCATCACTAGACATTCCCTCCTGATGGCTACAATTCCCAGTAAGTGTCCTTGCTTGTCTTCTTTGTGACCTACATTTTTCAGTACAATGAAAGTAAGTGAAAAGCAAATAGCTCTTGTTGAAACAAATGCTTAAAGGAAAAATAAGTCATTTTATTATTTAAATTAGCTAAAACCAGAGCTTCATATTAGCATACAATTTTATGCCACTGTGTTGACACATTTAACTTCTTTTGAGTTGGTGGTTCTCCCTTTTTTCTTATAGCACAATCTCAGTTACAATATTCCCAAGGGTTAACCAGTTTCTAGAGAGGATATAACAATTAGGAACAGCGTCTAGCTAAGAGCAATTCCTGGCCTGATACATATCATTTTACCTGATTTGAATAGAGTCACTGTCTTTAAAGCTGTTGAAGACTGCTTAACTAATCTTTGGTTTGATATTAGTCTCACAAATTAACATGTTAGGTTAGAATTAATTCATACAGTTAATTATATTTAAGTAGTGAAAAGTATACTTGCTCAATGATGGTTTAAATCTTCTCTTTATATAGGTACCTTCGAGATTCAACCTCTTCTAAAATCCTCTGAGTACTTTCATCTACAGTCAAGCTTCCATTTGTTGATGTTTCAGCTTTGCCTGTTAACAAATAATATAAACGTAATATGCTTAAATTGTATATTTTACTGTGCAATGAAATTTCAATGCTAACTCCCTATCACAATATTAATAGGCATCAAGTTTGTTAGCTTAAAAAATGTTCCCTGACTAGAAGTAGTTTAGCACTTGAGAACAGCAACAAAATTCTACTACAAAGATTTTTCCTTCACATTCCTTTTTTGGCAAATTTATTAGTTTTCTCCACAGCCAAATGCTAGATGTGTTTATATTACCTCATCTGATTCATTTTGCTGCCAATTTTAGCATTTGCTATTATTTATGACTGACCAAACGTTCCATGAAAGTCACTTTGCCTCTCTTTTCAGGTACTTAAATTCACATCCCCTTCACAGTATACACTGACAACCGAAGTCAAAAAACTAATGTGAGAATTAAAACAAACAGTCCAAATTTTATACAATGAGATCCTACAGATGAATGCATACTGAAACTCACTAGAAGCAGACTGTGGAAGGGCCCTCAAAACTGTTAAGGTTGTATCTGGCAGAGGCAATAGATTTATGTGACCTCATCACAAAACCATCAAATGGCCATATAAATATTTTGTCTCAAATAGCAAGCAACTAGAAGTTATAATAGTGTTTTTCTTTTAACTTTAGCTTTAAAAGTTGGTATTTCTCTTAAGATTTAAAAGTATTTTGAAACTACCTCCAAATATTTTGGAATTCTGGAAAGGGTGGATGAAAGATTAGTGGGAAAATACACAAAAAGTGTTTTATACAAGGATAAAAATATTTTTATTCTCTAGATGGTATGTTAGCTTAGTGAATAATAAACCATATTGAACATAAAAACACTAACGTGATAACTGCTGTAAATACGTTGATTCATGTTTTAATTCATCTTGCCTGCGTTTCATTAAGGTCATGGCTTGTTTTAAAAGAAGTGCATGCATGGATGATTCTATTTCTTGGATGTGGATAATCTGAAATACATATGCAAGTAACATTTTGCAGGTCACCCATAACAAACTATAAAATGTACAAAAACTATTATTTAGGAGATATATAAACATATGTATATGCTTTTATATAAAGAAATGTTTCCGATATTGTCACATTGGTTGTAAGATACTGTGAGCACAGACCTAGAGGCGGACACTTAATATAGAGAAGAAAAGCAACTTACTATATTGGGACAGTTATAAATGCAGATAATGGAACCACATGGGATGGAGTTAGGAAGATGGATATGAGTGACAGAAAAGAGGAAGGATTCCTCTTTGAGACAGGAAAGTAGAAGGAAATGGGAGGCAGTGCGGCTATTCCTCACAGGCCAAAGGGGCAGACAGCAGGGAGGCACTGGAGAAGCCAGTGGGGTATGAAAAACTGGAGCATAGGGATGGAGATTTAAAAAAGAAAAAAAAAAAAAAAAAGAATGCAAGAAAAGTAATACAGGTAAGAAAGTTGTGATGCAGAATCATGACCAGTGAAATCGGGACTCGTATTTCTCGGGCAACAGTTGCTTCCCCTATAATATTTCACACCTGCTGCTAAGGATTCATGGCTGTGTGCCCAATAGGGTAACATTGTACTTTTTCAAGGATGAATAAAGAAAAAAATTACATTGTACAAAATACTTCAGAAAGTAACTACCAAATGACATTAGAACACAGCCTATGTAAAGCAAAACTAAAGAACAAAGGAGGAAGTATTTGTCAATATTTTTAGTATGCATAAAACAAAATCCACAAAGTATAAATTGAAAAATTAACAAATCTGTTAACATAGAAATTTCAAAATATGTGAATGTCAAAAATCAAAAAATGAAAAGACAAACTAGAAACTTCACATCAAATAGGGTAAATCATTAAACTCTTAAGCTATAAAGAATTTTTCATCATCACTAAAAAAACTAAATCTGAAATGCAATCCCCACTAAGAATCAAAATGCTAAGAGGGCAAAGAAGAAGTCATAAGAACAAATACATGTAGCTAATTAAAAAAGGGTTTGTCTAAGATCAGAATATATTGTATAAAACCAAAATCCATTTTTTTTTTCTAATCTAGTTAACTAATAAAACTGGTAAAATCTTTCAGGATGACAATTTGACAAAATGCTTAATAAGCCTAAAAACATTTACAATTATTCACTCTGACATTTCACGTTCTAGAAATTTTTCTTAAATGGAAATTTTAATACAAAAATTTTATAGACAACATTTTATAGAACATTACTTATAACAACAAAATAACTGAATAAAACCCTGTATTAAAAATGTGTAGGAAAAATGCCATAGAAAAGCATTAAATAGTGAGATTTAGACTTTACCTTTCTAATTGCATAGTAAGGGATTGAGGTATCTCTCAAAAAAGAAAATGATATATTTATATGTACCTTTTCATTTAGACAGTCAATTAAATTTTCCACATACATTTTCATGTTTTTATAGAACTTATAATTTAGAGCTTGATTTGACGAACTCTCTAGATTCTGGATTGTATTCTTTGAGCTCTTGATATCTTCTACATATTTTTCATATTCTCTCTGGTGTGAACGATGAGTATCCTGTAGTAAAGTTAACCTATTTTTTTCATTTTAAAGAAAAAAAAAGCACAGAAAAATTAGAAAGCAATCAAACAAACAAAAACAACAAAGGCAAACAATAACAATGACAACAATAAAATAGTGAATCGGGATTTCAAAATAAGATAGGAATTTAACAATGGTTGTTGTATTACATATTGTTATCTTCAAAATAACTGCTCAGGTTACCAGATACAGGCATGGAAAATGGATTGAACAGTATGATGTCCCTTTGAGTAGCTTCTTTCCTTTTTACTGTCTCTATTGTAACTTTCAGATCTTACTTACTTTCAGTTTCTTACAATACTGAGACAATATGGTGTTTACACATGTCTGGTTTATGAGTATGGTCTCTAGTTGCATCCATTTACCTATAAAAGCCTTTAGTTTATCCTCCTTTATAGCCGAGTAGTACTCTACTGTATAAAAATACCATATCTTTTTTATATCCACTCCTCAATTGATTGGCATCTGGGTTGTTTCCAAGATCTGGCTATTACAAATTATGCAGCTATAAACATGGGTGCACATACATCATTGTGGTATACTGTTTTCAATTATTCTGGGAAAATACCCAGAAGGGGAATAGCTAGTTTGAACCTTTAATCCCAGTTTTTTGAGGACTCTCCACACTGATTTCCACAGTGGTTGCACCAATCTGCATTCCCACCAACAGTGGAGAAGGGTTCCTTATTCCCCATAGTCCTTCCAGCATTTGACACTCATTGATTTCTTGATGTTAGCCTTTCTTTCCAAAGTGAGATGATACCTCAGTGTTGTTTTTATTTGCATTTCTTGAATGACCAGTGATACTGAACATTTTTTCATATAGATGCCATTTGCATTTCTTCATCTGAGAATTGTGTATTCATCTCAGATGCCCATTTTTGGACTGAGTCTTTGAATTCGGGGTGCCTTTTCTTCAGTTCTATGTATGTTCTAAATAGAAGTCCTCTGTCAAGAGTGACAGTTGGCAAAAATCTTTTCCCAATCTGTGGGGTTTTTCTTGGTCTCTGTTGGTGATTTCTTTGAATGTCAAAAACTTTTTAATAGGATGAGATCCCATTTGTTGATTCTTTGAAGTATTTCCATGCAGTTTGGTTTTCTGTCTTAATATTTAGATCTTTGATCCCTTTTGACTTTAGTTTAGTGCATGGTAATAGGCATGGGTCTAGTTTAAGTCTTAGGCATGTGGAAAGCCAATTTTTCCAGCATCACTTATGAAACAGGCTATCTTTCTTCCAGTGTTTGGCCTCTTTGTCAAAGATAAGGTGGCTGAATGTGTTTGTAGTTGTGTCTGTATCTTCTGTTCTGTTCCACTGATCCTCAGGTCTGTTTATTTTTCAGTACCAAGCAGATTTTATTATAGTAGCTTTGTAGTATAATTTCAGGTCAGGGATTGTGATGCATCCTGGCTTGTCTTTGTTGCCCTGAAATGCCTTTGCTATTCTAGGTCTCTTCTGGTTCCAGATAAATTTTCGGGATGTTTTTTCTAGATCTGTGAGGTATGTTAATGGTATTTTGATCAGTATTTTAAATCTGTATAACCATTTTGGGAGTATGGCCATTTTCACTATGTTGACTCTTCCTACCCATAAACAAGGGACATCTTTGCATTTTCTGAATTCCTCTTCAATTTTTTTTCAGAGTACCGTAATTTTCAATGTATAAATCTTTTACTTCCTTTGTTAGACTGATTACTAAGTATTTCGTGTTTTTGGATGTTATCACGAAGGGTGTGGTTTCCCTAATTTCGTAGTGAGTTATTTGTTTGTGTACAGGAATGCTATTGACTTTTGAGTGTTGGTTTTGTACCCAATTACTCTGCTGAATTTACTTATTAAGTCTAGAAGTCTGTTGATGGAGTTTTTGGAATCTTCTATGTGGAGTATCAGTAAAGTTAATCTAAATAAATAAAATAAAAATGCTTCATTTTTCAAACTTTTCCTTTTAAAGTAGCTTTCTACTGCAAAGGTTTTCAAAGAACCAAGGTCACTGATGAGCATATAAACTGGATTTATAAGACTTGATAAGCAAAAGAGATCACAATTAGAGGTACCTTAAGAGGGAAGAGTGAAAAGAATACTGGTAGGGTTTCAGAGGCAGAAGCTCATCACAGGTTAATTTTGCAGAAGTTAATGATTGCAGTTTTAGGCTAACATTGATGAAAATGTATAAAGTAGACTCTGAAAAAAAACAAAATCAGCAATCTTCAAAGTTCATGTGCAGTTACTGTTAATCTGTGACCTTAGAACATGGGTAGCTGAATGAGTTGGCATTAATGTCATTTAATCATGCGATAGCCTGGTATGATTTAAATTTATGTTTTGTGACCCACAGTGGTTTGTGTGTGACATTAGAAACTACTGTTCCTGGAGGTGCATTTCACTTCCTCTGCTGCTTGAACTTAAATACACATATTTAAAACAAAATAACCTATGATATATTTTGTCATACTTTTAGCAAAAATACTGCTTACATTAAGGTCAATACTATTTAAGAGATAAGTATTGATACTGGTGGAACAGAAGCTGTGCTTAGAAAGGCAACCCTTTCTAAGCAAGAAACATAAAAATACAGCTGGAGTCACAGAGAACTTTCTCTGTTAATTTAAGGAAAAAAACTTCAACAGATTAAAAGACTTAAAGAACAAAATGTTTATTACCTATAGCAAATATAGAGGAAACTTAGAAATCAAAATGTCCATGAGAGAAATATTTATGTAAATTATGAACTATTCAGTATAGGTATAAGCATATTATTCTTTTTAAAAAATTAAGACTTTCCAACACTGTGGAAAAATGCTTTAACCATATTATGCAAAAAACCAGAATTTTGTAATTATTGATTATAGGTTATCAAAACTAAAAAGCTGAACAACAAAATCAGTTGAATTAATGTGGTAACACAGCAGGTGCTATTATTTTCTTTATAAATCATTTAATAATTAAAAAGAAAGTAGTCCTCTCTCACTATTAAATGTTGAATATGACGTAAATTTCAAAATGAATATGACTCACCTAGTGTTTAGCTGCTTCTTTATAATTTCTAAATTTACTGGTGGAAATGAAATGGAAGTATCAAACTTCTTCACTGCCGGAGAATCGCTGCTGTGGGAAAGGTCTATGTTTCTTCCCTAGAAACAGTAAATGCATTATTTTTTTAAAAAAACTTCATTTATCTTACAAAAAAGTCTGGATATTCCAGGCTGTTTTCCAGCTCAAAGTTTCATGCATCTGTTTTCATGGTAATAATTAAATGTTTTCAAAATCTTCAGTTCTAAATTTTAAAGCATTAAATTCACACAGAAGACACAAATTCTAAAAATCTGATTTTTCACCGTTCATTTCTACAAGTTTTCAAAGCTGATTTTGTTTATGGTCAAACGTACTCTGCAATTCTAGAAGAAGCAACATGACCAAAGCCACTATTTTTTGGGTTTTGTAATACTTGTAGAGGAATGTATTCCTAAAACGTCTTACGAGGAAATATAAGTCACATTAGTGTCCTCTGGCTAATGACAGCTCAACATGACCAGGGAGTGGAGGTCCAATGTGCTCTGAAGAACCTCTATTTCTGATAAGGACATAGGGAGGACGTGGACCAGATATTCAGCAAACTTATTAGCTTAATTATCCTTTTTAAATTTTCCATGAAGCATCATCCTTTCTCTTCTCAAATTTCATCAAGCCTCCTGGCCAGCTCCAATCTTACCTGCAAACCCCCCAAACACTCCTGATATGTTCAGTTTCAAATCTTTTACGCCATAAACATATCTGAACAGCCCATTAAAGTATCACTACTTCTGTGGAGGCTTTCCCAAACTTTCCCATTTGCTGTCCCTCCCAGTTCACCCTGGATTGTCCGCAAGATGCCAAGACATCCACAAAGTCAGATGTCCTTATAGGAAAGAGTAGGGACGAAGAGAAGGCCACAGGGACAGGGATAAGAGTTTTGGTATCAGACTGAGGATTTAGCTCAGCGTGCCTGCCTGGCAAGCACACGGTCCTGAGTTTGACTCCTGGGGCCAAAAAAAAAAAAAAAAAGTTTTGCTCTCACAATTCAAGAAACAACCAGAATAATCAGAAGCTGGGAAAGGAAAATACAGATTTTCCCATAGGGCCTTCAAAGGATACACACTCCTGCGAGCTTTGATTTCAGTTATCTGCCCCCCATGATAGAAGAAAATAATCACCTTTTTTTAAAGTTACCAAGTTGGGGGTAATTCACCACAGCAGCTATAGGAATCTAATATATTTGGTATTAGAAAATGTTACCTCTGTGATTTTAACTGTTTTCCTCATTTGTTGCTGTTCCCAAGTATCTTGATCTTCATCTTCCTGGCTCTCTTCACTTGTTTCTTCATTTCTACTTGCTACAAAAAGAAAAAAAAATTCACAAATAAACATTAACGTTTTTCCATTTCCACTGCAGTAGCTAGCATTTGTGGGGGTTGTTTTATGAAAGGTTAAACACACTTTCAATGTTATTTATTCTTCACACTAATCAGGAAGGCAACATTATTGTCCTAGTTTTATAAATGAGTAAACTTGCATACGGTGATGTGAATAACTTGTCCAAAGACTTTACTACGACTAGAATAGAAATTAACTTGAGAACCTGTACCCTTACCACCTACTGCCCACTCAAAACATTTTAGCGCCCCCCAAAATGGAAGACTGAGAAAGTATGAAATATTTGATTTTTCCCATCAAAAATCTCTAATTCCTACCCAAGAATCCAATCAAAAATTAATTTTAGGTTACAAGGAACCAAATTTTCATTCTGAAAAAAATATTATTTGAAGAAATGAAAAACTTGGTAGGACGTGTTATAAACAAGGAACATGAAAATACCCTTTGAGACTTAAGTATTACTAACAAAAGAAACCTACACCTAAAATCTCTAAAGAATCTTAGAAAATGAACTATTATAAAATAAATCTTAAAGACTGTCTTACAATCATTACACTAAGTTTCTAATGTTTCAAAAAGAAGGCTGTAATTTTTTTAATCTGTCAAAATCCAAGTGAGAGTCAGGCCTGTGTCAACATTACATACCCTTGATAACAATATTTTGATACATCTGTTAGAGACCATAATGGCAGGACCAAATTGATCATAAATAAAAACCAACATCAACATTCTTTACAATGTGAGATGACACATTACATTTTAATGGAAATTTTATTATAATATATTTCAATGAAAAATGTCTGAATCATATATTGGTAAATAAATGAAATACATACATGTTTCTTCAGCTATTCTTTGTCTCAATGTTTGGGGCTTTGAGGTGAAGAGTATTCTCTTTTCATGGTTATCAGGCTCACTCTCAGAATCCTCCTCACTGTTTCCCTGCACAGTAGAGATGGCGGAGGGATGTTTTACATCCAAAGGAATATAGTCACCTTGGACCCTGGCCAGTTCACGTTTTCTGCGGGCTTCCTGAATAAAAGCTGCATCAGGGATTTTAACTGAAAAAAACAAAGAAGAGGACAATGAAAACCAAACAGCAACAGAAATGCCTGAAATATATCTCTGTTACATTTAACAAAGAAAAGAGGCATAACGTTCTTAAATTTTTTGCTATTTTAATATATATAAATTAATAAATCGCACAAAATCTACCTCAGTAAAGGAAGAAAATTAATTTAATAGAGATGAAATGCAATTTACACAGTTGAACCCAATCTAGACCTATCTGGAAATATACTGAAACCATGCCGTCTCATCTTAGCTCTCTCACTCATCAGATGTTGTTGTCATCTTGTTGAGGGCTATTTCTCACTTCCGGAACCCTCGAGAGCCACCGCATCCAGCACTACTTCAATCACTGTGATCATGAAAAACTGGCCTGTGCATCTCCAAAGTCTGCCCTCTCCTTAGGTGGGCAGTGCTACAAACACTTGACAGCCATTCTTTCAGTGTTTGACTCACCATCTTCCAGAGCCACACACTGTTTTACGGTGGCCACTAGCAATACTTGACTATTTAAATGTAACTAAATTATAAACTGAATCTCTCAATTGCATAAGGACATTTCGAGAGCTCCATACCCATATGTGGCTGTTGGCTACTGTACTGAACAGTGTGAAGACACAGAATTTTTCCAGAACAGAAGATTCTATTGGGCAGGGCTATATGCAGAATGTAAACAAGACTTTAAATGTTTATCAGGTTCAAAATTCTTAATATTGAATTCACCACTTAGTACTTCTGTACCTTGTGAAACTGGATAAGAAAAAAGGAAAAGATTACAAAGCAACAAAGCCATTGGCTATTATTTAATGAGTTAATAAAGAAGCACTTATTATTATATCATTAATCTTTTAAAATATATTTTAATAATTATATTTCAAAACAATGTGTCCTTCATAAAGCTATGTATTTTACCAATTTTTTCAAAAAGATCTTAGGGCTTCAGTAGACTGCAAAAAGAGTCAGTACATAAAACAAATTATAAACATTTGAGTAAAGATCCAGATGAATATTTTTTAGTTTGTGGAATATTAAAGTTTGTCATAACTTAATTCTTGCCACTGTAGTGCAAAGTAGCCTAAGATAATAAAAAAGTAATTGAAAGAATGTGGCTACATTTATCAAAACTTTATAAAAATAAGTGGTGGGTCACATTTGCCCCCCCAAATAGTAATTGGCTGACCTCTGGAAACAGACTGGTCTTTTACAAAAAGAAAATGATCACAACATCCTGAGGGTTAGTTTTCTGTATATATTAAGTTATCTTCCCTAGTTTTAGATAGGCCACACCATGGACCCGAAACATCTTCAGTGACAAATTCTTACTGTCCTTCAGGTATCATGGTATGGTGGCAAAGGTGGAGTGTCAAACTGACTGGCTCTGGGATCCACTGGGAGATTGGTGAAGCACACTAGTGGGTGTCTGAGTGGGTCATGGAGGTGTAGCCTTGAGGCCTAGGTCTGCTTCCCTTACCCTTTCCTCTCTGGCACTGCTTCCCTGGTCTGCCTCCTGGCTACCATGAACTAAGCAGCTTTGTTCCACCATAGCCTTCCACCATATTTCTGCTTTGGAGCCAGTCAACGATGGACCAAATCCTTTTAAAGCATAAGACAAATTAAACTTCTCCTTCAAATTATGGGTGTTGGGTATTGTGTCCACAACTGGAAAGTCACTGATATTCAAAGTGAATCTCCCAGCACAGCACAGCAGTTAAGAACAAACTCTGAAGAGTTTTTTGGTTTAAATCATACTTTAGCCTCTTATAAGCTCTCTGACCTTGGAAATGTTATGTAATGAAAATTCTGTCACTCTGATAATCATGAGTAAGAACCTATTCAACTCATACTCCACACTCTGTTATTTCATCAACAATTGGGATCATTGGTATAGAACATACAGCTATTATTATAGGGACCTGGGTTCAGTCCTGAGCACGCTCTCACACGTGCACAAGCCCGAGCGCGCGCGCACAAACACGCACACAGAAGTTCTTAAAGCTATAAAAATGACCAACCTGCTGATGAAAATTTAGAGCTGTCAGAGGATGAACTAGAGCTGTCCGAGGATGAGCTCTGATCATCTTTACTCTCTGAAGAGTGCTGTGGTTCATCCTCCTCATCAGTTGAAAGATCAACTCTCTTGGATTCTAATTTTTTTGAATATAACAAGAGTCGAAATATTGGAATCAATAAATGAAATTCTGAACAACAGATGACATATATATAACTGTGGTATTTCAACCCTCCTCCACATATTTAAACTTTACCCAACTTCCAATCTATCTAAAATAACTGGATAGTCTATTAAATGCACAAAGACTCTATTCACATTACCTATATATTTAATAAAACGTTTCTAAAAACGATGCAACGAGAAAAGGGAAAATCAAAGAAAAACTAAAGTGACAGAATTATCAAATCTTGCCAGTTAGTAAGTATCTTTCTAATGCTGTGTATAATACCATGGGAGCATGCATAAAGCATTTCTTCTGCATACTGAAATGCAATGGTTGCCTTACAGGCGTGTGACTGAACTGGAAGTTGAACTAGCCACTAGTTCAAGGAGAAACACCTCATTTGAATGAATGACTGAAAGACAAAAACTTGGCTATTCAGATGTGGATAACTGATAGTTACTTTTTCAAAAATTTGCCAAGTAGTACTCATTACTGCACAAATTAAAGTTTAAGTGAAAACTGGAATTCTGGAAAAGTTATCCACTGTGAAACTGACAGCATTCCAATACTCTGAGAAGATCAGTGGTAATATTAACTGTAATATTTTGCTACTGCATAAGAAAGCACACCAAGATGTGTGAACTTAGTAAACAAATACTTTGCAAATATTCAATGCTTGATATTACCAATTTTGAAGGAATAAAAGATCCAATAGTTAAGACTGTTATACGGCTAGTTTCTCTTAGTTCACTGAAAAGAAAGGTTTGTGCTAATATTGTTTAGACAAGATAGCATGCCTATATCCAGTATTCTGAATAACTATTAAGAAGACAATACACAATATATTAATTACTGTAACTGTCCTACCAACCTGTTTTGAAACTGTTTCATTTTTATTTTTCTCTTTTTCTCTTTAAAATAGAAAAAGCGCAAAACAGACCTATGGATTTTAGTGTAACAGAGTACGAAAAACTTACGTGTAAATATTTCATTGTGCAACTCGCCTTTTCAGAAACTATTATTCTTTGCACTTTGTTGTAACATTAAAGCAGAACACCCTTAATAATCTAAAAAAGTACTTCTCTATTCATGTATCTGTGAGAAGTTGTATTTTCTTTAAATACTTTAAAACACAGTACAAGGACTGAATGCAGTAGCAGCTATGAGAATTCAAGTGTCTTCTCTTTAGCCAGATATTAAAGATCTGAAAAATGCTCTACAAATCAAAAGAAAAGTCAACTCCTGGCCTTAATT
>RJWM01031954.1:0-21897 GCA_004363535.1 Dasyprocta punctata | reverse complement strand
CCTCTTTCTTTCTTTCTTTCTTTCTTTCTTTCTTTCTTTCTTTCTGTCTTTCTTTCTGTCTTTCTTTCTTTCTTTCTTTCCTTCTTTCTTTCTTTCTTTCTTTCTTTCTTTCTTTCTTTCTTTCTTTCCTTCCTTCCTTCCTTCCTTCCTTCCTTCCTTCCTTTTTAAACAGGTTCTCACTAAATTGCCCAGGTTGGGTTCAGACTTGCGATCCTCCTGCCTCAGCCACGCCCGGCTTGTATCCCTGTCCTTAACGACGTCTGTGCATGCACTCAATTCAAGGTCCCGTAAATCGTTTAGTCCCCAAGGAGGGTTTCAAATTCGATCCTCTGTTCCTGTTCTACCTATCCTAGCACCACCTTCTGCCCGAAGCCCAGACCCCTAGCCCGAGCACCTGCTCCCACCCGAGGCCTCAGATTCTTCCTCCACACACAGCTGCCGGAAATGCATATTTTTGCAGAAGGGAGCGGGCCCAGGGGCGAGGCAGGTACCTGACCCCTTTTCCTCTTTCAGGATCGAAGCCATGTTCCTGGTTAACTCGTTCTTGAAGGGCGGCGGAGGCGGCGGCGGCGGCGGGGGCCTGGGCGGGGCCCTGGGCGGGGGCCTCGGGGACGTCCTCGGAGGCTTCCTTGGTGGAGGCGGCGGTGGAGGAGGAGGAGGAGGTGGTGGTGGCGGTGGCGGTGGCACAGCCATGCGTATCCTGGGCGGAGTCATTAGCGCCATCAGGTAAGGTGGGACTTGCTGCGGGCTGTTCCAACAGGAATAGAATAAGATTAACCTAGAGACTAACCTGGGAGCCTTTATAATTGGGCTGGCCCAGGTGGGGAGGATGGACTTGAGGGAGGAACGTATGGAGGCTGATGTTAGGCGTGGGGTCGGGGCTCCACAGAGAGTGGGGGCGTTGTGGGCTCCTGCGGGTCAATAAGTGGGATGTGCGACCTGCGGGACGGACAAAGAGTTTGGGGAGGTGGGGCTTACTGCGACTGGGCGTGGCTTCCCTTGGCTAACTTGAGGACTAATGTTAAAGGGTAGGAGACAAGGAGTTTGGCAGTACTTCATGGAAGTAGGACTTAACTGGGGTGTCCTAGGTGTCAACGAGGAGGTGGACCCAAGACAAACCACGGCCTAAAGGGGATAGGGGAAATAGCCCAGGAGGGGCTGGGCCTGCTTGGGACTGGCTGGGCTGATGGAGAAAAATGCCTTGATGGATAGGGCTGGATATGGCGCCAAATTAGCTGTGGTCACCAAGCAGTGGTCACCAAGCAGTGATCACTCAGAGAAGTGGAAACTGATGGAGCTGGGGTAGGATGTTGGGAAGAGAGACACTTGGGAAGGGGAATGATAGAATAGGACTTTTGGGCAGATGGGATCCAGGGAAGATGAGACCCTGAGAACCTGGGGCAGGACCTCGATACTGAGTCCTGGAAGGGGCGGGGATGTTGAGTCAAGGTAGGATTTGGGTTAATATTGAATGGGGCTGACATGTTCCCGACATCTGCCATTGAATGGGTGTACCTTAGCAGGAGTGGATTCCACTATGGCCCTGGGCGGGCGAGTAGAGTTGGCATGGTAGAGGGAGAGAAGGACAGCGTGGATTGAGGACAGATGAGGACAGGGACAGAGGAAAGCGGGAAGGACCAAGTGGCGGGGGGGATGCCATTAGAGGGGTTGGAGCTCGCTGTTCTATTGGCCCTGCGCGTTGGCGGCCCCGCCCCCTGGCCTAACTCCCTCTCTTCTGTCTCCTCTTAGCGAGGCAGCTGCGCAGTACAACCCAGAGCCCCCGGTAAGCTACCTTTCACAACCAGACGCCCTCTTCTCTTTCAGTTTTTTTCAGGCCCCACCCTTGTTCCTAGAGAATCCTCCCCTCCTCTTATGAAATTCCTCTGCCATTCAATCTTTCCTTTACAAAGTAGTTAGGCCCTGTTCTCAGCCATGACTCACTTCCCATTCACTGATTACCCCTTATTCTTCTGATAATCAGGCTGCCTAGCCCACCCTGACTTTCCCACCTATGGTGCTTGGATGTGGGCAACCAGAGCCCATTCCCCACACCGGCTGTGAGCTCTGCTCTCTCTGTAGCCCCCGCGCACCCACTATTCCAACATTGAGGCCAACGAGAGTGAGGAGGTCCGGCAGTTCAGGCGACTCTTTGCCCAGCTGGCTGGAGATGTAAGTAACCTGGAGTCCCTGGCCCTGTTCTAATCCTTCCATGCCTTCCCTCGGTCTGCCTCGGCACATACACACTTGACCATAAAATCCCAGACTTCCCATTCTTCAAGACTTGGTCTCCTCTGAGCCCCTCTTCTGCCTACAGGACATGGAGGTCAGTGCCACAGAACTTATGAACATTCTCAACAAAGTTGTGACCCGACGTGAGTGACCAGGATCAAGGCCTGGGACAAGTGTAGAGGAATGGGGGCTGGGGTGGCTATGATCTCTGGCCTCTGACCTTCATCCTGTTCCCCACAGACCCTGATCTGAAAACTGATGGTTTTGGCCTGGACACATGTCGAAGCATGGTGGCTGTGATGGATGTATCCTTTGTGGGGGAGGATGGGTGAGGCCCTGGGTGGAGAGTGAGTTTTCTGAGAGTGTTTTGGACAGCTAGGGTATAGCTTTTACATCCAAAGACATGAATGTGCAAACATCAGAACACACACCCACTTATACACGTGCCAGTAAATAACAGCTAGCAAGCATTTAGGTTAATGAACTGAAGCTTCATAGACATCTGATGGACAAGCACAATTATTACACTACTTTTGATTTGTTTTTATTTTTTTGAGACAGGGTCTCACTTTGTAATTCAGGCTGGCCTTGAACTCACAGTGATCCTCCTGCCTGAGCCTCCTGAGTGCTGGGAACACAGGTGTGCACCATCACACCTGGCCTCAGTGCCATTAAAAAGTAACTAGCAGTATAGGAATTTGGACCCAGGTCTTTTGGTCTTAGAATTTAAGCTTATAAAATTCACATGCACATGAATATACATACAATACCCAAAAGCACGCCTCTGTACGTGGTATATGAAGGGATGTGCTCAGGAACTCATAGTCATTGGGTAATCTTGGATACACGACACCTAGTACGTAGGACAGTACGGGCTTACACTAGGTACATGTCATGTGATCAAACATGGATTGCACAGGGTAAAATAATCCCAGCTGTATTCCTCAGCCAGGCTACTGGCCTGTGTGTCTCAATTTTTTGGTCTAAAATGAGCACGTGATAATGGTTACAGTGAACTGGAGCTATGTACAAAAGCATTCCCACAGTTGTAGCACACAGTAAGTGATCTGTGCACAGTAGCTGTAACTGAGATTTTTCTCAGGTTCTTCAGCTTGGAATCTGTTTCCTTCTCCAGGAATAATCCTGGAGGGGTGATGTCCTGAGGACTTACTGGGTAAAGTGAAGTAAAGTTTAGCAGTTACTTAGTTTTTATCACAAACCCAGGAGGTACTTGCTATCACTTCATTCCCTTGGAATTTTAAGACACTGTTGTTTTACATGTCCTAACATTTGTGATACTGAATTGCAGTGAAGGATTTTATAAGTGAGAACTTACCAGTTCTTTTCAGTTGAGGACCTTGTAGTTTGGAGAAGTACAATATAATTTTCATGGTTTATTTATTTATTTATTTATTTTTAATTTTAAAGAGGATAAAACCAATCAAAATAAACCAGTATAAGTGATACAGGACTTCAAGATTCATGGTTATATTTAAAGAGAGTTTTTGTTTAGAAATGTATGTAGATATGTAGCATGGTGGTGCATATCTGTAATCTCAGCAGTTAGGAGGCTGAAGCAAGAGGACTGCAGTGAGTTTGAGGCCAGCCTTGGCTACATAGTGAGTTTAAGGCTAGCCTGGACTACATAGCAAAGATCCTATCTCAGAAAACTAAAAAGTACTAGTAATTCCAACACTTGGGAGGCTGACACAGGAGGACTGCTATGAGTTTGAGATCAGCCAGGGCTACATAGTGAGTTCAAGGCCAGACTGAATTACAGAGTGAGATCCTGTCTCTTAAAAAAACAACAACAAAAACCCAAAAAGAAAGAAAGAAAAAAACCCCAAAAGAACAAAATGTAAATAAAACAAAAAGCCAGGTGTGGTGGCACGCACCTGTAATCCTAGCACTCAGGTGGCTGAGGCAGGAGGATTGCTGGGAACTTGAGGCCAGCCTTGGCTATATAGTGAGTTCAAGGCCAGCCTGTACTACATAGCAAGATGCTGTCTCAAATAGCGACCCCCCCAAAAAATACCCCGCACCCCAGGCAACATGATTAGAGTGTTGAATAGGAGCTGGCATTTTAGTCCAGGTTCCCTGGTTTGCAATATTGTCATCTACCCATTGCATTATAGTGCACACGTCTATCATTTATTTTTGTTTTGTTCTTAATGACTTCCTGCCAGAGTGACACCACAGGCAAGCTGGGCTTTGAGGAGTTTAAGTACCTGTGGAACAATATCAAAAAGTGGCAGGTGTGTGGCAGCCTCTGAAACTCCTAGCACCCAAACCCCCGGAGCCACAGACACCCCGTGTTCCCTGGTGCTCAGTTGGACACTGTCCTCTCTGTCCACACAGGCCATATACAAACAGTTTGATGTTGACCGATCTGGGACCATCAGCAGCAGGGAACTCCCAGGGGCCTTTCAGGCAGCAGGTGGGCCTGGCTGGGACCTGGTGTGTGTGTTGGGGGAGGGATGATGCAGCTGCACTGGCCTGAGCCACAGAATCCTGGAAATGGGAGTGGGTTGGGCTGTGTGGCCCTCACACTGAGGGGCTAAACCATTCCCCAGGCTTCCACCTGAATGAACATCTCTATAACATGATCATCCGGCGCTACTCTGATGAGGGAGGGAACATGGACTTTGACAACTTCATCAGCTGCTTGGTCAGGCTGGATGCCATGTTCCGTGAGTAATACTCCAGCGCTCTTCTTGGGTGGGTGTTCGTTTTACCCCCACTGGCCAAGGTCTCCTCCAAGCCTGACCTGGAAGCAGACAAGGCTAGGGGTGCGGCAGTGACCAAAATAGCCCCAGTTCCTGCCCTCCTGGAGCTCACAGTCAGGCTGTCTACTGAGTCACCAAGACTCATGTGGCCAGTGTCTGGGAGCCTAAGGGAAGCCCAGGGGCCTTTTCAGACCCAGGAGGCAACCAATATGCCCAGGGGGTCAGGGAGGTTGCTGTGGGTAAGGGCCCTTCAAGTGGAGACCTGAACGATGAATAAGAGTAAACCAGTGGGAGAGCAAGGAGCCAGCCCTTACAGGGGCCTAAAGCAAAGAAGAGACTGTGCTTCGGGTGCTTTTTTGGTGGACTCAGTTCAAAGAGTGCTGAAGAGGGGTGAGATAAGGAGGCAGAGTCATGAGGTCTTTATTTTGTTTTTTTGGTGCTTGAAATGGCTAAGGCTCGAGAGGCTAAGCACGAATTCTACCCACTCCTCGTAAAGGCTATTTTTTTTTTCTTTTTTGGTACTGGGAATTAAATGCACGAATGCTTTACCACTGAGCTACACTCCCAGCCCTTTTTATTTTTTATTTTGAGAAAAGGGCTTGCTAAGTTACCCAGGCTTCTGTTGAACTTTTGAATCTCCTGCTTTAGCCTGCTAAGTAGCTGGGGTTTCAAGTATGTACCACCCAGCCCTGTGAAGTCATTTATAAGCATTAATGTACTGAATCCCCAAGACATCCCTGAGGACTAGAGGTGTGGCTTAGTGTAAAGGTCCTGGGTTCAATCCTCAGTACCAGAAAATACAAATCAAAGTAAAATAAAATAGTTAATGTATAGAGAGCACTTTACACAGTGGTTGGCATGGAGTTAAATACTCAATGAAGTGCTAGCTATTATTATTATTATTATTTTGTATATTTTCATATTATCCTTGGGGTCGCGGGTTTAGCTTAGTGGCACAAGTGCCTACCTGGCAAGCATGAGGTTGTAAGTTCAATCCCCAGTACCAAAAAAAAAGAAAAAGAAAATGTAACATTATCCTAAAAGCCAGTCCCTCCTCCACCTCCACTAAAACCTTCCTTTCTCCTCTAGGTGCCTTCAAATCTCTTGACAAAGATGGCACAGGACAAATCCAGGTGAACATCCAAGAGGTAAGAAACCCCATCCTCAGGTGCGGGTGCTCAGTTCCAAGCCCCCCAACCCCATCCTGTATCCCCAGCATCCTCGACCGAGGCGTCTGGCACTCCGGCCTTCCCTACTTCTCACTCTGCCTTCCTCTCTGCAGTGGCTGCAGCTGACCATGTATTCCTGAACGGGACTCCCACCTGCCGCCTCGCTAGAGGAGCCACTGTGGACCCTTGGTCTCTCCCAGGGCCGATCCTCTCTGCAGTCTCATCTGCATGGCTCCTACACTCACAGGCTTTTCTTCTCCTAGCCCTTGGCACCCAGCTTCTCAGTCAGCAGCCAGGTCCCCATGTGCCCCAACATGCCATGCCCTGAGTGGCCCTGGCTCTGAGACATCCTGGTATGCTGTGCCCAAGGGTCACCACACCCACCTCTCAGCCTCTCCATTACCTCTCTCCTGTACCTGCGCCAAGCCCAATACTCATGCTGCTCCCATGCCCCAAGGGCCGTCTCAGTTCTGGGAGGATCACTGAAGTCCCTGGTGTACTCCTTCACAGTTACCACCCAGGCAGCCAAATAAACTCCAGCCATTAGGCCTACATACCCCAGTGCCTTTGCCTGTACTCTACTTCCAGTGGGCCAGGCCCAGGAGGAAATAAATGAGCCCCAGTTGCTACTCCTGACGGGATCTGCCTTGTGTTCTGAGGTGAGGGGTGGCTTGGGCTCTGGGGAAGGAGTATGGGTCCTGGAGAGTGGGTGGGGTTGAAGGTGTCTTAAGCCCTGACTTGGGGCTGGATCTGGGTATCTCATACTCTTTCTCTCCTCTGCATCTTCTTCTTTTTTTTTTTTTTTTTTTTTTTGTGGCACCAAGGATTGGACTTATAACCTTGCACCTGCCAGGGCAGGCGCTCAAGCCACTGAGCCAAACTCCCAGCCCTGGTTTTTTGAGGAAGGGTTGCACTATGCACTCAGGCTGGCTTTGCATTTGCGTTGTAGCCCAAGCTGGCCTCGAACTCACAACGCTTCTCCTACCTCAGCCTCCCGAGTGCTGGGATTAAAGGCGAGTGCCACCTTGCCCAGCTCTCTGCATCTTATACAGGGATCCACTGAGCTATAGCCTGGTTCTTGCCAAGATCCCTTATGTTCTTGTGATCCCCATGTGTGTGTGGGAGTACTGGGGATTGAACCCAGGGGTAGTCTACCACTGAGCTGCATTCCTATAATTTTTAGATTTTTTTTTTTTTTTAAATTTTGAGGCAGAGTCTCACTAAGCTGACCTGGTAGGACATTTGAATGTGCAACCCTCTTGCCTTAGCTTCCCCTCAGTGCTGGGATTATAAGTTTGCTATAGGTGCACAATTGCACCGGATGTGTTTTTCTCTCCTTCCTTTTTCTTTCTTTCTCTCCTTTTTTTTTTTTTTTTTTTTTTTCTTTCCTGTACTGGGGATTGAGACTGGGCATGGAGTTGCACACCTATGATACCTATAGTCTTCACACTCCAGAGGCTGAGGCAGGAGGATTACTTCAAGTTTGAGGCCAGCCTAAACTACATAGCTAAACCTTTTCTCAAAAAAAAAAAAGTGGCTTTGAACCCAAGGTCTTCATACTCGGCTGCATCTCCAATCTTTTTATTTTGAGATGGTCTTGCTAAGTGGCTTGGGCTCTGTTGGAATTTGCAGTTCTCCTGCCTCAGTCTCCTGAAGTGCATATACCCCCTTTCTAGCTTCAGTCCTTCAACCAATCTATCCTTACTTATCTCTGCCTCTGTGGTGTCCTGGACCAGGCTCAGCATCCCCCTCCTCACTTTGGGCCTTTGTAGAGGAGGGACTACCATCCCTGGCATGACCCAGTCACGGACACCATTCCAGGTCGCTAGGCCCACCTAGGGTAGCCCAGGGCTGCTGTTTGGCATCTTTAATGGAGCACTCATAGGCAGCAACAACCGAGAAGTAGCCCTGGGCCTGCCTGAGGGACCAAGGGCAGCAGACACACACACACACACATGCACACACACAAACACACATATGTGCGCACGCGCCAGAGCTGGGCGGAGTTCTCAAGAAGTCTGTATGTTTATTGGTTGTTTATCCTGGTTCCCCAGGTCCTCCAGGCTGCTTGGTCTCACTTCTTGTGGGGGAAGGCGGCCCAGCCAAGGCAGTACAAGCTGTAGGCGGTACCTAGGAAGGAAGTGAAGGATGTGGAAATGAGACCCCAAACCCCTTCCATTCCCAGCCTCTTCTCAGGCTTCTAAGCCCTTCTGCAGGTTCCCATCACCGGCCTGGGTGCCAGCTCAGGCACCTGCTCCCAAATGGCTCCCAGTAGGGATTCCTCTGCTTCATTGATCAGGTCCAGGCTAGGAGCTTTGTCCCCAAGCCCTCTTGGGTCAGGAACCTAAATCCTCAGTAGCTGTATCCCTAAATGCCACCCTCCAAGCTGGACGCAGCCACCCTGCCCGCCAAAGCAGCTGAGTCCAGGGGCCCCGCACTCACCCCCCAGAGTCAGCGCCATGGTCAGTCGGTACAGAAGGTTGTCGGTGGGCCCGCCCTTCAGGTGCACAGGGAGGTCATTGTCCTCCTGGGTGCGGGGGTGTCAGTGAGGGGAGGGGTACTGACTTCTTGCCAGACCGAGTGCCAGTATGGGCTCGGAGGCCCCGCCCCCGCCTCAGAGGCCCCGCCCCCGCCTCAGAACCTTCGCCCCGCCCACCTGGAAGAGTTTCTGTTTTTCTGCCACCCGGTTCTGGAAGCGGTGCCTGGCGCTGAAGCTGAAGGAGCGAATCAGCGCCTGGGAGACCTGCTGGGGTAGGAGGTGGAGGCCTTGGAGGCACCTGGTGGGGTGTCCCCAAGTGGGTCCGGCGGGAGGAAATGGTTCTGCTCTTTGAAGTGGGGCGTGGGGGCCGTCCTAACTCGGGATCACCTCAAAGGCAAGATCTGAACTGCCTGCGAGGGCCAGGGCGGGGAGGGGCCTCCTGTCAAAAGAGGGCCGCCCTGGTGTAGTGGCGCGCAAGCGGGTTGTGTCAGCACCAGGGAGGTTGAGGTGGGAGGATTCCAAGTTGGAGGCCATACTGGGCAATTTAATGTGCCTTTGTCTCAAAATAAAAAAGGTAATCCCAGCACTTGGGAGGCTGAGGCCAAGAGGATCACTGTGAGTTCGAGGCCATGCTGAACTACGTAGAGAGACTCTGTCTCAAAAAACTATTAATAAATAAATAAATAAAAGGTTGGGAATGTAGCTCAATGCGAAGACCCTCGGTTCAATCTCTAGTGCGAGGTAGGGCTGTGGGGAGCTGAAATGGGGACTGATACATGGAGTCCAGGACGGAAGTTGGTCGGCTGTCTAAAAGGGGAGGGGACCCATAAGGAAGATTCCTGTTTGGGGAATCCAAGTCCTTAAGTGCTGCGGAAGGGGGAGAGGGTCCAGGGTTAACGAAAGGAAAGGGAACCATCAGGATATCAAGACTGGATCGGGGAAGCTCCCTGAGCACTTTGAAGGTTGTCTAAAGAGTCCTAGATAGGAGCAGGACAGGGAACTACATCTGGGTAATTCCAGCACCCTGGGAGGCTGAGGCAGAAGGATCTCTTAGCAAGTTTGAACTCAGCCTCGGCAACTTAGAGAGATCTTGTCTTAAAGTAAAAATGTTTTTAAAAATAAAGGGCTGGGAATGTGTTTCAGTGGGAAGGCCTTGGGTTCAGTTCCTAGTTACACACACGCGCACATGCACACGCACACGCACACCCCTCCTGGATAGGGATAAGGGTTCTCAATGTTAGAGGAACCCTGGCTGAGGGAAGGAGGTTTAAACCCGCGAGTCTGGGTTGTGTTAGTGGTCCCTACGGTCCTGAAACTTGGGCTATGGAATAGGGATCGCAGGCAGCTTAGCAGGGAGCGCCGGATCCAGGAGGGGGCTCACGTTCCAAGGCCCCCGATCAATCCGGCAAGTGTCAGGAGTCCCGAGTTAGGGCGAAGGTTTCTGGACTGGGGGCCCGGGCCCAGCCTGCGGGGACCCTCACCGGTAGGGCCCTCATTCTGCGTCCTCCGGCGGCTGGAGTCACCTCCCCTCTCCGCCAAGGACACACACTGCCCTCCCCTCTGGGGAATCCCAAGCCACGCCCACCACAGGGCAAGACAGCTGCAGAACCCCCTGTCCGTCATGCGATGGCGGGGGCGGGGGGGGGGTCGGGTTTGTCCAATGGGGCGCAGGGAACACGTTGACCCGGCGCGCCTGCTGGAGCCCCTGGCTGCTCTTGTCTCACAGCTCTGTCGGTCCAAGGGGAGAGAACCGTAGTACTGGGGAGTGCACTGTGGGATTTTTCTGTGGAAATTGCAATTCCTTCCCGGATCTCCCCCTACCAGGCTAGTTTTAGGGAGTGGGGATAGGGGTTGGAGACAGAGTTAAACCAGGATTCAAATTCCTTGTTCTATCTAAAGTGAGTGATTGCACCTCTGAATCTTATTTTCTTATTTGTGTTTTTGTTTGTTTTTGAGACATGGTCCGGCTATGTTGTTCAGGCTGGCCTCAAACTCACTAACTAGCCCAAGCTGGCTCGAACCCGAGGAGATCCACCTACCTTAGCCTCTCTAGTGCTGGGATGACAAGTGTGCACCACTATGCCCGGCTTTTGCTTCCGTACTGTAACAAAAAGCCATATCAGGACCTTCCACACAGGTTTGTTGACAGCATAAGTGATCTAACACAGTAATTGCAGAGAAAAAGCAAGAAAAATTATTTCTAGAGTTAAAGTTCATATATTATGAGTTTGAGGCTAGGCTGGGTTGCATAGTGAGTTCAAAGCCAGCCAGAATTACATACTGAGACCTTGTCTCAAAATACACACAAAAAAATAAGTTCACAGATCAGGACTTCTTTGTACTCCTTCTCTTCACTCCCAGGAAGTACATACTCCAGGCCTAGTACATGAAGGTCAAGTACTCTCTCACTGAGCTATACCACCCAGTCCAAAATTTTTTGCTTGTTTTGGAGATGAGGTCAATTTTTTTAAATTAAAAAAAAATTTTTTTTTGAGACAGGGTCTCATGTGTAGTTCAGATTGGCCTTGAACTCACTGTGTATCCCATGCTGACCTCGAACTCACACACCAATCCTCCTGCCTCAGCCTCCCAAGTGTTGGGATCACAGGCATGCATCACCACGCCTAGCCAAATTGTTTTTTTTTTTCAGCATCAGGGATTGGAACTCACAACCTCGCACCTGCCAGACAGGCGCTTAAGCCACTGAGCCAAACTCCTGGCCCTGGCCAAATATTTTTAATTTTCATTTTATCAAGGAAAATTTCAAAGACAGAAGCAAAGAGAAAGGTATAATGAATTCCTGTGTTTGGACTCATCACCTACCTCAACAACTGTCACCATTATAAAGGTTTTTTATGGTCAGGCATGGCGATGAACTACACAGTAAGACTTTGTGTCAAAAAACAACAACAAAACAAGAAACAGAAAGAAAATGGTTCTCCAGCTGGACAACTTGGTGCTTTAGCAAGACGTCTCAAAAATAAATAAATAAACAAAAATTGTTCATTGTTCTCCATTCAGCACTTTTTTTTCAGACAACGTTTCATCGTTTTGTTCAGGTTGGCCTTTAACTCAAGGTCCTCCTGCCTCAGCCACCAGATTAGCTGAGACTACAGGCATGGGGCACCACACACTGGCTGTCTTTCTAATTGGTGTATTTTAAAGTGAATTCCAACATCATGTCTCATATTTGGGGATGTAGCCTTCCAAGGGGCAGGAAGGTCTGACTGAGCTTGTCCTGTGATTAGACATGCAAACCAGGCAGTAGGAGAGAATGTGGACACAGCAAGAAATGCCTGGCCCTTTCTGAATGGTGGAGTCTTCTTTTTCATGAAGTTAGGCTCTTATTGTTGGTGCCTAAGATAAAAATAGTGTAGTTTTGTTTTGTTCTGTTTTGTTTTTTGAGACAGGGTCTTACTATGTAGTTGAGGCTGACCTTAAACTCACTATGTAGCCCAGGCTGGGTCCAACTCACAGTGCTCCTTCTACCTGAGTCTCCCAAGTGCTGGGATTAAAGGTGTGTGAAACCATGTCTGGCAAAAATAGTGTAGTTAAAACCTCCCTTGAAAATATTTTCAGATGGCCTCATACTGGGTTTGTTTTTCTTCTGCAGATCTGGGGATTGAGCCCTGGGCCTGGTACATGTTAAGCAAACCCTCTGCCACCAAGCTGTGTCCGCAGTCCTAACGTGGGAACATACTGGGCGCCAGGACATTATCTTTCATTTCAAACATAGCCTTCCTCTCCCATTGTTAAGCAGTTCACTATGACTTTGGCTAAACACCAGTGTTAGGTTTGTGTTCAGGGAACATGTCGTATCAAACACACTCACTCATCCAGGTAAGAGATGGGAATTAAGTGTTGGGACCTGAAAACCACAGAAACAGAAAGATCTCTCTCTAATCTTCCTCTAGTCTTTCCATGAGAAGTGTGGTTAAAAAGGAATTCTCTGACCCACCTTACCTAAAGCTAGGTCATGAGAACCTTGTTCAAACCTGGGTGCAATGGTGCACACCTGTAATCCCAGCACTCTGGGAGACTGAGCAAGAGGATTACAAATTCAAACCTAGCTGAGCAATTTAGCAACTTAGATCCTACTTCAAAATTTAAAAATTAGGGCCGGGGATGGAGTTCAGTGGCACAGTGTATGCTTGGCAAGCATGAGGTCCTGAGTTCAATTCTGGGTACCAAAAACAATTTTTTTTAATTAAAGGGGGAGGGTGGTGCCTGGTGATGTAACTTGGTGTGAAGGCCTTAGGTCCATACTACAAAAAAAAAAAAAAAAAAAAATCCAAAGGGAACCTGCTCTATTTCCAGCCCCAGAAGAATCTAAACAAACAGGCCTTGTTGGGTGATTCCCCCACCTCATTTAATCTCCAGTTCACCATCCTTAAATCATACACTTTGTGTTCAATCATACTTCTACATTACTGTTCATGCCTCAAGGAACCTAAGCATACAAATAAAGTTTTCCTGGGTCTTTAGGTCTTCATTTCTGAAGCCTCTTGTGTTCCATAAAACATTGACTACATTCTGAGACCCTTTTCCATTATAATCTGTGTTTCATTATGGGCTATCAGCCGTGTTCCATGCTGAGAAGTACAGAGAAAGAGGTTCAAGACCTGTCTTCCAGCAGCTGACAGGAACCTTACGGTTTTATAGAAAAGGGGAACAAAGGGAAGGGTTGGGAGTTTACATAGCTGGGGCTTTGCATAACTGGCAGCATAGGTAACCGTGGCCAGACCTTGGTCTGGTTAACTTTCCCCAGGGCTGGTTCTGCTAGGCTCAGGGAGAGCCACCCTTGCTTAAGGTGGCCGTTCTGTTCCCACCTTAGCGGGGGCAGCCTCGTTCCCTTATAGGGTAATTGCTCCTGCTCCAGGGGTGACCTCTCGATGCTGTCCATGTCACTCTGGTTTCCTGGAATCCCAGGTGGCTGCAGGTCTGGGACAATGGCTGGAGACTTCTTGGCATCACTTCAAGGGAACATTGTAAAAGCTTGGCAATCGAATGACACTGCAAATCTTGACATTAGTTACTCCATGTTGGTCTTGAAAAGGGAAGAGATAGATTAGGTAAATTTAGGGCTATTAAACTTTGTGTTACTAGCTCCTAGGCAGACGTTCCCTGAGTCATTAACACGCCTGTGTGCAGGGCTGATCTGAAGTTTTATGTAGTAAGATGAAGGCAGAGATGCCAAGCTTCATTCTGTGTTTAGTGACCCAGACTCTAAGACGGTGCTACATTTTGACTTTTTCCTATTCCCTCACCTCCAGCCCTTCCATCAAAACACACAGACTTGGTTCTTCTCCCTAGACAATAGTGTACCTGCTCTGTTTATCTCTGTGTTGACTTATTCTGTTGTATCCACAGCATCTGGCATATAGGTGAACTTGATAAATATTTGTTAAAGGAAATATAATCTAAATGTTCCCTGACTTGGTCACTCCTATCTCTTTAGTAAAATAGGAATTCAATGCTTCTCCCAGCTTCTAACCATCACCAAGTTCTTCCTGTGCATCCCGGTGAGTGTCTGGCTGCACATATGCCCACTCGTCTATTGCTAGATTGATTGATTGTACTGGGGACTGAACGCAGGTTGTTAGTACTGAGCTACATCCCCAACCTTTTTCTTCTTTTAATGTTGAGACAGGGTTTTGGAAAAACGCTAAGTTGTGCAGTATATTGGTTATTTTTTTTTTGTCACTGTCACAAAATATGTGACACTTGCAATCTAAAGGAGGAGAAATTTATTTTGGCTCAAGGTTATGGTGGTTTCAGTCCATGGTGAGATGGCTCCAAGACAGAAATGGCATGGAGAAGGGGCATGGCATAGGATAGCTGCTCAATCCTTGGCAGCCATGCAGCAAAGAGAAAGAAGGGAGGAGCCAGGGACAAGACCATACCTTTCCAGGTCACGCTTCCAGTGACCCACCTCCTTTTAAAAAATATTTATGTGTATACATATATTTACATATTTATTTAGACATAGCTCTTCTGACTAGGGTCCACCGCCTATTAGCACATTCTGCTAGGATCTTCTCAATGGATTAATATACTGTGGGAAGAAAATAGAAATCAATCTAAGAACTGGAAAAGAAAGTTTGGTGACTTAGTGTATTTTTGTTTGCTATGCCAAAATATCTGAAGCTATATAATTTTTGAAGAATATAAGTTGCCAGGTGTCCAGTCTGAGCAGTTTAGCAATTTAGTGAGGCTGTCTCAAAAAAAAAAAAAAACTGCCTCAGAAGAATGGCTACATGAAAGGGGGAGTGCTGTGCACAATGCAAGACCCCTTGGTCAAACAGTAGGAAAATACTATTAGAAATACTAAGGTATAAAGATGTTTTCTTCTATGATCTCTTCTAAACTGTCATGATTTTTTTATTTTGCTTTTTGTGGTACTAGGGACTGATCTCAGGGCCTCTCACATGCTAGACAAGTGGTGTATCACTGAGCTACCTCCTGACCCTTCTTAACTTTTTCTTTGGAGACTATGTAAGTTGCTAAGAATGTTGTCCAAATTGGCTTTGAAGTTGTTTCTACCTCAGCATCTTGAATAGCCTGGATTACAGATGCATGTTCCTGCATCCAGATTGTGGTGATATTTTTAACCTGCTATTTAATGCTGGACCCCTTAGGGCAAAGGATACTCCTGGGTAAATACAGTCACTCAAAAGTACCTAACCTCTGTGTGCGCCTGCACACTTTCCACCAGTCACTAGACCAGCTTGCAGTGCCTTGCCAAAAGGTGAGGTCAAACCAGGCGCCCTCCTCCCATGGCCTTGTGGCCCTGGGTAATGCAACCTCTGTGCCCAGACAGATTGGGTCCTGGATCCAAGGTAGGCAAGAGAGTTGATCCCTGTCCAATGTGCCACCAACCGGGGGAGGAGGTAACTGCAGCCAGCCCTGCCCTGCCCTGCCCTGCCCTGAGAGGCCATGAAGTAAGTGTATGTGCCACACCCTGACCCTCCCTGTTACCCACACCCAAGTACCTGTTTCAGGGTGGCAGAGAGTGGTGGGAGGTGAGAGGAGACAGGAGTCTGCTCACAGTCCCTGGTGGATGCTCCGTTGTACCACAGAGTTCATTTACAAACACAGATGTAAAGATAATGTTATCAAAAGTTTCAAGCTGGCAACTGCAGAGCATTGCACCCTGAGTGTGGGCCCCATCATGCTTCAGGGCTGGTTCTTCCAGAGTGACTCACAGGACACCTAAAAATCCTCTCGCTAGGACGAATGCTGCTCTGAATGTGAGATGAGCTGTTCTGAATGCACACCTGGAGGAATGAAGCTGAAAACTTACCTGTGTAGCACTGACCTAGAGTCAGGAAGCTCAAATCAAGAAGTGGCCAATCAGGTGCAGTAGCACATGCCCATAATTCCAGAACTCTGGTAGGCTGAGGCAGGAGGATTGGAAATTCCAGTCCAACCTGGGTAATTCAGTGAGACCCTATTTCAAAATAGAAAGTAAAAATAGAGTTGGAGATGTAGCTCAGTGTGAAGACCTTGGGTCCAATCAGCAGTACCAGAGGGAAAAGAAAGGGGTGACGGATGGAGAACAAGGAGTTGCTGCGGCCATTGTGAAGGTCTTAGGGATGGTTTTGTCACCTTGCAGACAAATGGGCTCAAATCCATCATAAAGAACCAGCTTTGGTGTCCTGTACTAACATGAAGATTTAGCTGCTATAAGAAAAAGCAGTCCAAATATTGTGGCATAAAGGACATATAACTCCTATATTGGCCAATCTCAATATTGGGATCTTATTTGGATGTTGACATGAAAAAAACAGTAAAAAAAAAGAGAAGAAGGAAAAAAAATCTTTGAGGACACTAGAAATTTTTCTTTTGACAATTGGAAATTTGAATCATGATTGACATTTCCCTCAACATTTTATCAAAGATTTAGAAAAGCTGAAGAAATTCAGTATGTGTGGTGGCACATGCCTGCAATTCCAGCACTTGGAATACTGATGCAGGAGGATAGCTGTGAGTTTGAGGCCAGCCTGGGCTCCACAGAGAGTTCAAGGTCAGCCTGAATTACATAGTGAGACCTTGCCTCAAAAACAAACAAAAACAAAACCGAAGAAATCCTACATATTCATATACCTATCACCTAGATTTATATTTATCATATATCTAGCCACCTATACCCTAATTCATCCATCAATCCCTATTATTATTCAAAGTAAATCAGAGATACCAGTATTTTCCCAAGTACTTCAGTATATACCATTACCTACACTGCATGGATATTAGATGATATTAAATAATCCTTAATTTTTATGTATTTTAGGAATACATACTCAGATATTTGTTGTGCAGTGGTATCAAGTATAGTGTATTAGTTATCTTTTTCAAGTAACAAGTTATTCCAAATTGCCGGGCGTGGTGGTGCACGCCTTTAATCCCAGCACTCGGGAGGCTGAGGTAGGCGGAGCGTTGTGGGTTTGAGGCCGGCTTGGGCTACAACGCGAGCGCAAGGCCGGCCTGAGCTACATAGTGCGACCCTGCCTCAAAAAAACCAGGGCCCGGAGTTTGGCTCAGTGCCTTAAGCGCCTGCCCTGGCAGGCGCGAGGTTGTGAGTTCAATCCCCGGTGCCGCACAAAAAAAAGAAAAAAAAAAAACAAGTTATTCCAAAGTGTATCAGCTCAAAACAGTAAATATTCAGTTTCCGTGTGTCAGGAATCTGGGGATGGTTTAGCTCTGTCACAGTCACACAGCTCCAGGTGTGAAGCCAGCAGGAAGCTGTCTGTTGAGGGAGGCAACAGGATCTAGAACCAGACTCTGGTGTCACTCTGCTGCCACCTATTGGCAGACAAAACCACCTGGATCTGACAATGGGAATGGAGCTCAGGGCCTCGCTCGTGCTAGGCAAGCAGAGCCTTACCGAGGAGGTGCGGTACACATATTCCCCGCTCGCCCTCACTTGACCCTCCCTTCCTCCCTTCCTCCCCCCCCCTCCCTCCCTCCCTCCCTTTCCCCCTTTTCCTGCCCGTCTCTCTGTCTTTCTTCTTTTCTTTTTCCCCCATCCTTTTTTTTTTTTTTTTTTTTGAGACAGTGTCTCACTACGTAGCTCAGACTGGCCTTGAACTCACTGTGGAACTCAGGCTGGACTCGAACTTGTGGTGATCTTCCTGCCTCAGCCTCAAGAGCACTGGGATTACAGCCGCACTCCACCACGCTTGGCTTGCACATTTGCCCGCTTGCTTGCTCTTTTTTCTTTCTTTCTTTCTTCTTTCTTTCTTTCTCTTTCTTTCCTTCTGTATTCTTTTTTGTTTGTTTTTGTTTCTGTACCGAGGATCCAACTCACAACCTCGCGCCTGCCAGGCAGGTGCTTACACCACTGAGCTAAATCCCCAGCTCTTTATTCATTCTTTTTCCTTCCTTTGTTGTCTTTCTCTATTCTTTTCCTTCTTCCCTTTCCTTTCTTCTTTCTTCTTCTTTTCCCCTTTACTCTTCTTTCTCTTTTCCCTTCCCTCCGTTTTTTTTTTTTTTTCCTTTCTTCAATCTTTTAAGATGGGCTCTTGCTAATTGAATTTGAGGTCCATCTTTGCCTCCCAAGCACCTGCAATTACGGAGTGTACCACTATGTCCAGTTTGGAAACTTTTTTTTTTTTTTTTTTGAGACAGGGTCTTGCTCTGTAGATCAGGCTGTTTTGTTTTGTTTTGTTTTTTGTTTTTTCAGCACCGGGGATTGAACTCACAACCTCACACCTGTCAGACAGGCACTTAAGTCACTGAGCCAAACTCCCGGCACTGATCAGGCTGGATTTTAATTCACTATGTAGACCAGGCTGGCCTCAAACTCACGACAATCCTCCTGCATCAGCCTCCTGAGTGCCAGAATTACAGGTGTGCACCACCACAGCCAGCTCAAAATTAGTTCTTTTAGGTAAGAAAAACGTGACTATCCCAAAACTAAATACACAAAGGATATGAGCATACAATTAATTTATGCAATTAAAAAATACGGATTACCTATGTTTCAAAATAAATGTGTTCTCCATGATTGGAAGAATGAGGTGCTTAGGATCTCTTCTGTCGGTAGGTATGCAGGTGCATACTCTGCTCAAAGGCACCTTAGCAATGTCCACGAAATGGCTTTACATTATAAACATTAGCCAGGCGTGGTGGTACACACCTTTAATCCCAGCACTCAGGAGGCTGAGGCAGGGGGATCGTTGTGAGTTCAAGACCAACCTGGGCTACAAAGTGAGTTCAAGGCCAGCCTGAACTGCATAGTGAGACCCTGTCTCAAAAAAGAGGGTCAGGGATTTAGCTCAGTGGCGTAAGTGCCTGCCTGGCACGCACGAGGTTGTGAGTTCAATCCCCAGTACCAAAATAATAATAATAATAATAAAAAAATAAAATTATAAACATCTTTAAAAATGGCCAACAAGGAGCAAGGACAAGAAACCTGTTTGTGGTTTCCAAATACTATTTGGGAAAGGAACAAAATACTAAAAGGAAAGAGGGCTCCCTGGAACATGACTATGTCAGGAAATGAACCAGATGAGCTTGGAACATTTTGGGGCAGAGAGGAAGCAAATGAGCAGGACTACCGGGGACCTATCGAAAGGGCATAGGAGCGAGTTGGAAGTGGCTCCTACATGCCAACCACAGGACTATTTGAACATCACTGAGGGTGCTACTTAAATGAATCTAAGCATAAAAATATCACAAACACACACACACACACACACACACACACACACACACAGCTACCATGACAGGTAAGGAACCAATTCATTATTTTAAAATCCAATAAATAAGCTGGGCGTGGTGGCACATGCCTTTAATCCCAGCAATCGGAAGGCTGAGGTAGGAGGAGCGTTGTGAGTTCAAGGCCAGTTTGGGCTACAACGCGAGCACAAGGCTGGCCTGAGCTACCCAGTATGACCCTGCCTCAAAAAACCAGGGCCGGGAGTTTGGCTCAGTGACTTAAGCGCCTGTCTGACAGGCGCAAGGTTGTGAGTTCTATGCCCAGTGCCGCAAAAAACAAACAAACAAATAAAATCCAATAAATAAAGGAAGCATCTTATCTGTCCTGTCTTTCATTACTGTAACAATGGACAACCAAATAGTAGTTGAAGGGAAAATTTCCTTAATAAAAATATTCTAGTAGCTGGGTGTGGTGGCATGTGCCTGTAATCCCAGCAATGTGGGAAGCTGATGCAGCACTGCAAGTCTGAGCCTAACTTAGTGGCTGAGCAAGATTCTGTCAAAGCTTTTTAAATTTTTAATTAATGAAAGAGGAAATTGGATATCATGATTGTGCAACCCCTAACAAATGAACAAATTTATCAGTTGACCATCAATGACTGCTAACACCATAAAGGACTGCAAGATTGAGTCCACCCTGGGGAACTTAGTGAGACCCTGTCTCAAAATAAAAACATAAAAAAGGGCTGGGCATGGAGCTCAGTACAAAGGTCTTGGGTTCAATTCCTAGTACTAAAAAATAAAAAATAAATGATGCAGGCATGATGGCACATGCCTGTAATCCCAGCATGTGGGAGGCTGAGGCAGGAGGATCACCGAGAGCTTGAGGCCAGCCTGGGCTACAACAGTGAGAGCCAGGTGAACTAAATAGCAAGACCCTGTCTCCAAAAAAAAAAAAAAAAAAAGCACAGTGGTAAAGAGCTTGCCTAGTATGTGTTCAATCTCTAGCACCACAAAAAAAATAAATAAAATAAAATGAAATAAAAACAAGTTGTTGCAGGGTGAAAAAAAATGAGGTAGGATGCATAGATTGAGGTTTAAGAGACATGATAATTAACTACCATTCATGGAGATTATTTACTGATTAAAAAAACCTGACATAGCCGGGCATGGTGGCGCACGCCTTTAATCCCAGCACTCGGGAGGCTGAGGTAGGTGGAGCGTTGTGAGTTCGAGGCCGGCTTGGGCTACAACGCGGCGCAAGGCTGACCTGAGCTACATAGTGCGACCCTGCCTCAAAAAACCAGGGCTGGGAGTTTGGCTCAGTGGCTTAAGCGCCTGCCCTGGTAGGCGCAAGGCTGTGAGTTCAATCCCCGGTGCCACAAAAAAAAAAAAAAAAAAAAAAAAAAAAAAACTGACATGCACAAAAAAGAAATTTGAACACTATTTTTTTGTTTATTGGTACCAGGGTTCAAACTCACAACTTCACGTCTGCCAAGCAGGCGCTTAAGTCACTGAGCCAAACTCCCAGCCCTACTTTTTTTTAAGACAGGGTCACACTACGTAGTTCAGGTCAGCCTTGCTCACGTTGTATCCCAAGTCAGCCTCAAACTCACAATGCTCCACCTACCTCAGCCTCCCGAGTGCTGGGATTAAAGGTGTAGTGTGGATTTTTTTAAGGACTGAAATTCCTTTTTTTTTTTTTTCTTTTTTTTTTTTTAAACAAGGTCTCGCTATGCAGTTCAGGCTGGTCTTGAGCTCACTTTGTAGCCCAGACTGGTCTTGAACTCATAATGATCCTCCTGCCTCAGCCTCCCGAGTGCTGGGATTACCGGTATGAGCCACCACACCCAACTCTGAAATTATTTTTTAAAGTTGTGCTATATTTTAGCAATGAATGCTGAAACATTTATAGATGCAATGTTAAGATGTTTGGTATTTACTTAAACAGTAACGGAAGTGAGGGAAGTGGGTGGCAATGTAGGCAAAACTGGTCATGAGCTGATAGATTATTTAACCTTGTATTGGGGCCACTGGGGTTTATTGTAAGATTCTGTACAGTTCTGTGTATGTTCAATTTTTCTGTAATAGTGGGATTGAACCAAAGGAGTGCTTACATCCCCACCCTTTTTAATTTTATTTTTTAAAATTTTGAGACAGAATCTTGCTAAGTTGTTCAGGCTGATCTCTAAATTGCCCTCAGTTTCTCAAATAGCTGGGATTACAAGTGCGCGCCACCTCACCAGGCTCAACTGTTTTTCACAACAGTTACTTTTAAAAAAGTATATGCATTTTGATCTAGCATTTCCAAGAATTCATTTTAAAGATATATCACACATACAAATTAACTTATGTGTAAGGGAGATGTTTATTATGATTGTTTGAAAGAGCAGCAACTAATGAAAAAAAACCCTAAATTAATAGGGTTAAATTAGCCGGGCGTGGTGGCGCACGCCTTTAATCCCAGCACTCGGGAGGCTGAGGTAGGCGGAGCGTTGTGGGTTCGAGGCCGGCTTGGGCTACAACGCGAGCACAAGGCCGGCCTGAGCTACATAGTGCGACCCTGCCTCAAAAAACCAGGGCCGGGAGTTTGGCTCAGTGCCTTACGCGCTTGCCCTGGCAGGCGCGAGGT
>RJWM01031953.1:15000-21852 GCA_004363535.1 Dasyprocta punctata | reverse complement strand
TATCTGCTTAAAAAGTTTTAATAATTTCTATCATGATTTTCTTTTTTGCCCATATATTATTTAATATTCTTTAAAATATGTAATCATATTAATTTTGTTATATTTTTGGCATAAATTTTTATTGTTGTGATTTATTTGTGATTAATGTAGCAAATGTTTGTGAAAGTTTTATGTGATCTGGGAAATAATTTTGGGCTGCAGAAATCTACCCGTGGTCATTAGATCAGACTTGGTACCAGGCCTCTGGTCAGCAACCCAAGCATCTCTTTACAGTGGGCAATTTAGCAAGTATGGGGGATTCTCTTCTGCCTTGTCTTTTATTATTAATAAAATATTAAAAAAAAATCAGACTTGGTAATTATGCTGTTCAAATCTCATGTATTCCTAATTTTGGATTTTCTTTATTAATTGTTGAAAGAAATATATTGAAATTTGACATTATAATTGTGATTTGTCAATTTATTTCTTATAATTCTATTAATTTTTCTTCATGCTTTTGAAAGTTAAAATATGAGGTACCTACAAATTATAAACACTCTATCTTCTTGGTAAAGTTCTGTCATTTTGTAATAGTTATGGAATAATTATTTGTATATTGACATATACTGTTTCATATTAATATAGCAACTCCAGCTATTTTTTTTTTTTTGGTCTTTTTGAGACAGAGTTTTGCTATGTAGTTCGGGGTCGCCTTAAACTCACTTTGTAGATCAGACTGGCTGTGAACTCACAGAGATCCTTCTGCCTCAGCTTCCTGAGTGCTGGGATTACAGGTGTATGCTACTACACCCGGCCTCCAGCTATCTTTTTATGTGTCTTTTCATCCATGTGTATATGTGCTTTTTTCTTCCTTTTCTCTAGCTTACAGAAATACTGGCTGAATTTTCTTTATTTTTATTTTACTCTCTATTTGATTTGTATTCTTCTAATAAGTACTAGAGAGTATTTAATGTGCTTATCTACCAAAGTCTAACATTAAATAATACCTACTCTTCCCAAAACATGCAAGCATTGTAGAGCATATTAATTCTTTCCCTTTCCCTCCCCTGTTTACATGATAATGCTACCATGGGTTTTCATTTCGCCTTGTATTTATGACTTCCAATGAATCATCATTATTAATACTATTAGTGAATATTTAGATTTATATACATTATTTATCAATTCATTTTCTCACTGTTTTTTCTTATATCCTATTCCTTCTTCCTGTGTTCAACATGATTTGTGTTGAAGTATATTCTTTAGTATTCTTTTAGCAATGTTCTGTGAGTAGCGCATGCTCTTTGCCTTTGCTTGAAAGTGTCTGTATTTTACTCTCATTTTTCAAGAACAGTTTTTTGGACCATGTAGTTAAAGGGTGGCAGTTACTTCCCTTCAGCGTAATGATGATATTACTCCATTTTTGAAACTTCTATTGCTGTTGCTGAGGGCCATGCTGTCAATTTATTGTAGTTTATAGTAATATGCTTTTTAAACTCTCTCTCTGTGGTTACTACCCTTTGTTTTTGCCGTTAGCTCATTTATTGATGTTTTTCTTCCAGTAGCTATATTTTAAAAATTATGAAGTTCTGTTTGGTTCCTTCAAAATCCATCATTAGAAAAATAATATCTTTTTTTTTTCTTTCTGGTTTTTGGATCTTATGCTTTAAATTATTGAATGAGTATTTTTGTAGTCTCTATAAGATTATTTTATGTTATTAATGCAATAAATGATTGTTAGGATTTATATACATTATGTGCCACACAGTATTTCACAGTATTAGATTACATCCAATCCTGAACTTCCTTGTAACTGCTTATTCTCTCTCTTGAGCATTTTCTTGTATATTTTATAGTTTTGGACTGGGAGCTCATTTTTAAAGGCTTTATCTGAGGGAGTTTTGTGAAGCCTGTATTGAGAATAGTTCACTTTGGAACAGGTTTGTATTGGTTTCTGCAGTTTGGGAATTCCAGACCACACTCCTATTTAACCTTACTGTATAAGCTTTTTCCTCATTGGCTATTCGAAGTCTACATCCCAGGAGATCACCTTTTTCTTTTTATACTCCAAATCGATTAGTTACCAAGGTGTTCTCTTTTCTCTTTGGATGATCAATAATATTTTCAACAGATTATTGTATTTCCAGGATCCTTTTCTTCCACGTACCCTTAGTACTGATGCCAAAATGATGTTTCTCAGAGGAGATTCTGATCCCATCAAGGCTTACAATGAAGCTATAAAACAAGCTCCAGTCATTTGAAAAGATTTAACTCATGCTTTGCGTTTTCCGATGTCAACTTTCTTTTCATAGATACTCCATGATTAAGCTGAAAAACTTGTAATTTTAGAATATATCATAAGATCTCATATTTCAACATCATTATGTGTGCTATTTCACCTTTAATTAGCCTCCTTTACTTGGTAAGCGTTTACTTTTTCAAGAGTCAACTTAGGCATTTTAGAAAAGTGCTTTCATGCATAGGTTCAGTGTCACTATGCTTTATTTATATATATATATGTTTTAGTAGTGCATGTTTGTAATGCATAATTGTTGCAGTCAACATTTATTGGCTTGCTTTTTAAAAGATAATAATGAATTAGAGAGAGGTTATCATTTTATAATCCTTGACTTTTTAAATTTCCACACCTAAAACTATATCAGATTTGGTAGCATCTCTGGGTAGCAAATAGATATTTGAATTAAGAAATAATTTTATGCATATTTTGAAGATCTTACATGTTTCAAATTCATGTCTGTTGAAAGGACTTTTAGCTAAAGATAATACTGTATATTTCATTGCAAATTGCCTTTTGGACAGTGACAACTAAAAGAGGTATATCTGATCACAGTACCTTTCTAATCATGAGGTATGGATTTTCCTTTGCCTTTGATATAATTACCTGAATATCTCCTTTCTTACTCCGATTTCCTATTTTTACAGTGAAAATACTGGGTGAAATGGTTTCCAAGTTTCTTTCACCCAAAGTCTTCCTAGTGATTCAAATAAGTGTCTTAGATATCTAGAGATGTTTTATTATAACTCATTCTTCCAAGTTAAAATCATTTGTTTTTTGGTTGGTAAATTAAAGTTAAGAAATGACTCATAATTCTTAGAAAATGTTATGTTTAGGATAAATTTGCATTTTAAGATCTTTCGTTGACCGCAAAGTGATGTTTGTATAAACACTAGTAAGCTAATTCTAATATCAAACTTTGAAAGGCAAAGACAGATGTTTTAAAGCTTGTTTTCATTTAAAAGAACAACAATAAAGATCAGAATCTCAGCACTCCAAGAATGTAAATTTGAAGCCCTATTAATGGACAAAACTCTCCCTGGCTAATGTTGAATAGCTAATGTTATTAGTCTTAGATAGTGCTTGCTTTACTGTGTATGTATGTGGCCTAGCACGCTGGGAAGGTCAGTACCTCTCTTGATATGCTTGTCAGTTTCTAGTGTTGATGAGAAGTTTCTTTTAAGCAGCCTGAATTCAAATCTTCAAAGGAAAAAAGTGTCATAATTTTATATGATGCATTCATCTATCAGTAATATTTAATTATTATTCTGTTACTGGTAGAGATGTCTCAATCCCTGGAAAACTTAATGAACTTGTTTTGAATTTACTGTGTAACAATATTTACTCTAAATTTTCTTTGAGCTGTTTATATAAGTTAATGGCTATTTGCATTTTAAATCTTGAATGAAAAACTAGAATATTTATGATGTTTAGGTCATTAGAATTGAGCAGAAGCTTCTTTTAAATGGAGAATATTGGAGAGAAATAAATATCTTTTTGCTGAAATTCATGAAAATACACAGCTAATCAATTGTAATATTTCATTTTGTTTATCTTCCTGATTTTATTGCCTCTTATGCCTTCCTTATTTTTATTTATTTTGTGTGTTTCTCAATTCTTCTCACCAATTTCTTCTTTGCCTCTCTTCTACTTTATGTCTTGTCTTTCTTCTTCTTATTCAGTTTCTGTTTCTCTTCCTTCCTCCTTTCTCTCTTCTTCCTCTTTTGCTGTCCACATGAATATTTATATACAAACTGCGAGAAGGAATGAACTTTATATGTAAAACAAAATACCAAATTGTGAGATAAAAGGAATCACCTTTTGTAAATTAGACACATCTAAACAGAATAACAACAGATTCTTTTATTTGCCTGCTACCTATAGATTGTATTTTTGTTTCTATTAGATACATGAAATGATTGGTAATTTTTCATCCAGTGTATTTATTTGAACATAAATTGGTCTGCAGGACTGTAGTCTACATGTTAAGTTGTAGTTTCAGCTGCTAGTTGACTATACCATGAATTAATAATCATTTGATATTGACTTCAGTTGAGGTGCATACCAAGATTTATTGACCCAAGTGGAAAATATGGACCAAAGTGAAACCTCTGTCAATATTTATTTACCTTTACAGGGACAATTAATCTTGATACTCATTGAAACAAGAAGTCGATATATGTATTGTTATGTACTTTTGGAGTCTTCCATTAGAAATATTGGCAAGTCCCTGGTTCGTGTCCATAGATTTAAAAAGCCTATCAATTTAAATGTTTGGAATATCAAGAACTAAAATAAGTAAAATACCAACTGCTCTTCATCAGAAATAGAAAATCAAGAGTCTTCTCAGAGCAGATTAATATGTATTTCTTGTTTCAGTTTAAGAGTTGCTTTGTATATACAGTGAGGTTTGAACCTCTCATTTGTTAGCTTTTTTTTTAATAAAATGATGCTGGATATATGGAACTTTTTACTTCACAGTGACTGGAAACATAATGAGGCGCTTGACATGTATGCATGAAGTGCTAAGGCTGACTGTCCTAGGAGATAGGTGGCAGACTCTTTTAGTTTATAAATTCCCAATTCATAATGTGATCAAGAATTATGCATTAAATTTCTCTCCCTACCTTGAAGACAATAGCAGAAAGAATGAATAGAGGACCACCAGTACCTAATAGAAATCATGAGGTAGATCTTTGAGATATATTAGAGCGATTGACTTATACTTAGTTAAGAATGAAACCTGCTTTCCTCATATAAATGTAGATGAAAAGCTTACATGTCACTGCGTGACATTCTCTGAGTAATGTCCATGCTCTCTTTACTTAATAAGCAAGAGGTTGCCCTAAATAAAACAATGTCCAGAAAGTCAATGAAATATAGTGAGAATTTATTTTCAAATATTTGGAATAGACAAATTGTATTTTAGACTCTGTGAAAATTCAAGTTTATTTTTTATAGCCAACCTCACCATTGTCTTAGAATTGTTTATAATATCCAATGTAATATAGCATACCAAGATATATAGCTTAAAATCAGGAACTGGCAAATCAACATATTAGTAGACTTGTGTTCAGCTGTAAATTGACAACTTGGTTTGGAAACAGACGTTTTCTGACATTTGGGGCAACAGTTTGCATTTTGGGGGGGTGGGATATTTATTTTCATAAGGTTTAATTCCTTCCCCTGGTTATAAAGAAATTTATATTCCTTTTTATTAATTTGTAAGGTGTAAAAAGTCTTTTAAGAATTTATGACTTTTTGTTAAATGAAGATAATAAAAATGAAACAAAACACAGACAATAACAAAAACCACCAGACAGCAAACAACTTCCTGCTCCTGCCGTGAACTAAGAAATACCAATACTTTAATGTATTGATGTATTGGCCATTGACATTCTGCAGACAGTGGCAGTAAAAAACACATAGCACAAATATTCCCCTTAATCTTCCAGAGAGCAGCCTTCTGGAAAACGTGGGGTTCCTGGATATAGCTTATTTCTCTTTCTTTACCTTCCTTTTTGAAGAACAAAATGAATTAACCTCTATGGTGAATAGGTAACCTCTCCTCAAAAGCCTGGCTGTACACTGGCTGGTAGAAGGAAAACTGTGGTGATGCTTATAAGAGGCTATCTTATTTATACGAAGCTTGCAGGCCAAAGGCAGAGTAACAGAAGAGATGTGAAAAAATGGGAAGGTGTGGAGAAGATGGCATCTAGGTGAAGGTGTGTGTGTGCATGCGTGTGTGTGTGTGTGTGTGTGTGTGTGTGTGTGTGTGTTGGCCAGGTGGTGAGTCACGGACTGAGAGCAGTTAGGAAGGAGAAAGAGAAGTTAAGGGATAGACTAGAAGATCAAGCCATCTGATTACACCTATTCCTAGCCTCTTGAAGATGAGGATTGTCCCTGCTTCCAAGGAGCACCCAACAGTCCTTATGTGAAGAATTCAAATTGGCATGATGAGGGCAAGCTACTGGATAAAGCTGAACAGGCAGTGGTGGAGGTTAGGATGGAGGTATTCAAGGGGCAAAACCCCCACTTTCCTGTCTAAAAAACCTGACTAGATTTGGGTTCTTTATATTTCAGTATGTTAGTCTTTAGCCATCTACATAAAACTGTCACTGTCCTTCTTTTACAGTCATACTTTAAAGTGATGATCTCATTTTCACTGGAGAGTGGATTGACATGGAGAAAAATCCACTGTCTCTATTATGAAAAGTATATAGACTTTGGAGCCAGATAAACTGGGATGCAGGTCTCTTGATAGTTTTCTGATCTTGGACAATCCTTTCACTCTCTTGTTTTCTCAGCTCAGAAATGGAGGACTCATCTTCGCATTTGTGTAAAGCTTAAAAGAGAAAATACATTTTTGTAAAAGCCCAGTGCAGTGCCTGGCATACAGTGAATGCTTAGTTATGTTACCTGTCTTCCCTCATGTGAAGGGCTTTTGAAGTATCTATAGAAAAGAGGTCACAAACATTTAGAAAACATTAGGTAGTCTGATTTTTAGTGATTATGTCAAATACTTGCCTTCTAAATTTGTTCACTAGAATCAGGCAGAGTTAAGAAAAAAAAATCTG
>RJWM01031953.1:0-10000 GCA_004363535.1 Dasyprocta punctata | reverse complement strand
GAATTTGGGCATGCAGCTTTTTCTAGTATGAAGGAGTAAGCCGGCCTTCAGGAATCAGCATCGACAGACACCAAAGGCAGTAGTAGATTTTTTTTTTCCTTCTCCAGAATGATTTTAGATAGTTGTCTTTTTGGTGATATTGTTTTCAGATTCTTCATGAATTAAATCTTTCCACAAGGTTCATTTAAACTTTCCTCTTCCAAGTATCACTACAACAGAAATTCATTTTGTGATTGAGAGGGGGATACCTGGTAGCTACATGAATTGGTTCATCAGCATCCTCACATCCGTCTCACTTGCATCCCAGCTGTTGACCCAGTCTGTCTCACAGGAAGAAGAGAGGGATGCAAGTGTCTCTGAGAACTTTCCTAGAGATACAACAATTTTTGTATTCCTCCATCTCCCTCTTTTTCTGTGTCAGTAATTGGCCTTGGCCTACCTCACTTTTACCCAAAACCTGTATTTTCTGGATGTTTAAGCATATTCCTCACCTGGGAACATGTAGAACTGTAGAAAAGGTAGTGACTGCTCAACATTCTTGAAACTTTGTTGGTGAATTTCCAGCTTTAAAATATATAGGGACAATGGTTTTCTCTCCTGTGGATTAGAATGAAGACCAGATAGATCAGCAATTTGTAGATAAGATGACCATTCTGATCACCAGGGAAGGTTTACAAATACAAATTTAAGAGTGCTCTGCAAGATCGCCTTATTTATTAAAGTACTGTGTAGAAACCAGGATTGTGTATTTCTTACAAAGCATCTAAGGCGCTTCTAATTCTCATACAGGTTGGAACAATTTCTGTGGACCTCAGTTTGAAAATCAGTAGGCTGTTGGATCCTAAAGATGCCTCTCTTTTTCTTCCTCCCTGATTTTAAAACCTTTGACAGTTGGTTTGGTATTTGGGTAGTATCTTCTTCTATATAAGTACTTATAGACAGACAGAAAGTAGGAGGTGAACATTTTAATTGATATGCTAGAAAATATTATTTATTTCTCCTACCACAGGAGTATTTACTTATTATCAGTGACTCTGCTTATAAAAATTTGTTGGCTTAAAATGCTTCAGATTCGAAATAAATTGAAGAATTTAAAAAGACAAATGTAAAGTTTGTATTATTATTTTCTTACACAGTGTCCTAAGTATCATTTAGTGGAGTGACCTCTCGAATGGGAGGAAAGCAAACTTTTCCGACCTTGGTGTATGCAGTCACAGAAGAATGTTGTCTTTTTTTCTTTCAGGCAACAGGAAGACATAGCCCATGTCTACAAAGCTCAAGATCTTAAACTGAAGGTGCCTGACATATGGACACCCAAACATGATTGCTAAAACAAAGGGAGTGTAAATGAAAATACTCCATTAAGGGAAGTGAACAAGATGGAATAGTCAGGAAAATTATTAAGTAGAGCAAGTTGTGTAGGTGGAAAATGGGAAATTAAATGGAGAACAAACAGAAGAGAGAAATGAAAGAACACTGAGTGCTTTGTTTGCCGACATGATTATAAAATGTGACTTTAGACGTTTTGATGAGAAGCAGGGAGGAAAGAATAAAACAGAAACGAGAGGCACATAAAAAGGGAGAGTGCTTAACATATAGGGCTTGGTTGCCTTACTGTAGCACCACCTCAGGAGTTTGGAAACCTAAGAAGGAATAATTATTGCTCCACTGGGAGAGCACTTTGCTCTTTGTTGGATTTTTGGACATTGAGCCTGAAGAGCTCTTGACTTTCCTGAGAAGTTCTGTTTAGTTTTATCAGTGTTCTCCATTTTCTGATTAAGTAGTAAATCTGCTTCGATTCCTATGTATTTGTTGAATGTCTATTAGGTCTTAGTGGCACAGAATAGGAGTCAGGAATTTAAATCAGAGACTTCTCCTTTGTTCTTAAGGTAAACTAGGAAAGTGAGGGCAAAATAGATATTGGGGTTTCCTTATTGTAATTTTCTAAAAGGCACAGACTCATCTCTAGCATCTATTTCCATCTATTTATATATCTTTGAAATGGACATTTTTCACCTGTGGTAAATTCTGCTGGGCAACTAGCTGTGATACTCAGTTTTCTTCAGTTTCAGGGTGATAGAATCACCCTTATCATGTGCATTCCAGCAATAAGCCCTTTGGGATTCTAAAATAATTTCTTCACTATTTTGATTTACTGGGCAAACACATCAGATACTGTGACTCGTGATGTCTCAGAATTTTATATAGGGAGGAATAGGAAAACATGTTGCAATGAAAGGCAGTCTCATGCATAGCTCTTTGTACATTTCCTTCCCTCTTATACACCTGTACCCCGCATCTGTTGCTTCATGGCAGGAATTGTGACTGTATAGCATTGTGTTACTCTGCCAGCAGCGAGCTTGGACAGGAAGGTCAGGGATATACCGAATGAATTCATAGCTGGTCACAAGGACTTCCCAGTGATCTGATTGTGGTTTCACTGTCATTATAAAACTCCCTTCCCCTTCTTTCTCACAATGCTAAATCCAAATCTGTGGACTTTTTGCTAATGTTAAAATAAGGGCTTCCTGGCTGGGGATTTAGCTCAGCGGCATAAGCACCTGCCTGGCAAGTACGAAGTCGTGAGTTTGATCTCTGGTATCAAAAAACAAACAAACAAACAAACAAACACCTTCCTAGGCATCAGACTGTAAATGTGGGCACATAGAGTTTCAGGACTTTATTTTTTTCCCCTCTGGTCTTTTTTAAATGGATGTGAATAGGGGCAACTGGAATGTACTTTTTATGATTTTCTATCTTACCCAAACCCCACCTTCTAACTTGAAGAGCTCTTAAGTAAGCTAGGATTGTTCCAACTTCCAACTTCTGTGAAATGGAGTGATTGCTAAATAATTTAACTATACACATTTGTATTTGTTGACACATGTGCCTTGCTAATGATAATTTCTTGAAGTTAGCGGGAGACTTCTCTTTCCCTGTGCTTAGAAGTGCCTTTTGGAGAAGAGGATAATTCAGCAATTTATTTTTATGGTTCGACTCCTTTTAAGCTTTAATATCATATCTGCTCTTTGGAAGGTGAGCAGCTGAGAACTTGACATATGATGATCATGTTCCTTGGTCGGGCAAATGAGTGCTATGGGCATTTTCTGTTTTACTTGACTTGATTGGTTGCCATCACCATGGCAGTCTGTGAAGCCAATTAATAGAGAAAGTAAGTTGTATTAAATCTCTTTTCAATTGCATAATATCTGTACATTCTTCTAAGTATGAAAAATCACCCATTTGTCTATTTCATATTTCTCAAACTCCAAAATTAATGGCTTCATGGGAAATCTGTATCTCTGTGGACACAGAGTTTATAAATACAAGGGAATATTGTGGGTGTGGGGAAAGGAGGAGGGCTCTGGGGAGAAGAAAAAGACACACTTAATCACTGAAATGCACATTGGTCACTTTTACATAATTTTTTAAAGGAAGAACATAATTGTGAATCACTTTTCCTACAGCAGCCCCATTTAATTGATTCTCAATAGGTATGATGGAGCTGTGGTTTGAATTTTAAATCAGTTAGAACTGATTTTGCTGAGATTTTGGCAATTCTACTTCTTTCAGATAAAGCCACATTTTAGACTTAGGTTTCTATGTGACTTCTAGAATACTAACCGCTTCGGATAGCCTTCCTGCTGGCCCCTACTGACGGATGCCTGAGTGGTGGTCTGAACTCATTATGGCATCCCATACCTGTATCCCTGCTCATAAGGTTGTTCTGCCGGGAACACTCTCACCATCTTTTCCTGCAGACCCTCATTCATTCTTTAGGAGTCAGCTCAGTACGTGTCCTCTAGGAAAGTCATTGCTGAGGTTCCAGATTGAGATCAACACTCTTCAGTATGATCCCAAAGTGCGCTATGGCTCTGTCCCTTAGAATTGAGCTAGAAGTTCTGTGAACTGTAACTGTATTCCTTGTCACTATTATTATATTCTTCTAGGAAGAGACTTATTTTGTCCTAGAACTTCTAAGACATTCTCACATCCATCACAGTGCCTCAAAAAGATTTTCTTTTAGCTCAACTTAAATCATGACCAATATGGAAATTGGAAGGTCAGAATTCAGAATCCTTAGTGGCTGTCTGTCAGCTGGTGAGGAAAGAAGAGAAATCAATGCATGGAAAGGAGACTTGTGCCTTTGAGCCGCCAAAAGGAGGCGCGTGTGTGTGGGAGCCCTGGGGAAGTGGGAGAAGACAGAGCTGGTTTGGAGGGATTACGTTCTTCTGTGTCATGAGGGATAGATAGATACAAAATGTAATAATTATAATAATCAGAGTTTTGGTAGTAGAAAGCATATGAAAGCTATTGGGTTCGTCTTTTACTGTAACTCCAAGTAATGGCTTTGAGAGCAAATGACTTCAAATAAAAAGAGGAGAAGTGAATTGGTCAAGAAAAGCAAGCCAGTCTGTGATAATGCAAAGCATTGGATGTTTTCAGATCTAAGAAGCCTTAACACACTTAAGGATGTTTGTTTACATCTCTACTCCAGAGTATTTAAAGCTGACCCTGAAGTTGGGTCATCTCAATTTTTTCCCCACTGAGTTTCTTTGTGGGGGTGTTCATGTCAAGTTCTCTCAGGTCCTATAGCCAGTGGAAAACTGTGAACATTCCCAGCCTCATTTTAACTAAATTAACTAGGCTTACAACCTCAGTGTCAGCGAACAATGAAAGCTTACCAGTGAACATATGAAACAAAAATGAAATTAGCCAGCGGTAGGAAACTACAAACAGCTGAGGCATTCAATTGTTAGCCATTTGAAGGATTAACTTCTAAATCATGTAGAGCTCCCTTGGTAGTTTAACTAGTTGGGCACTCAAGGGTATATAAAAACACACTTTAAAGCAGAAATGTATTTCTTCACCTATAAAATAGAGATTTACTGGCAGGTTGTGATATTATTAATACTGGATTTCCTTGCCTTGGCCTGTGAACTTAATCATATTTTTGTTTGCTTTCCTCACTCATAGCCTTGTGCTGGGTTTCAAAATAGATACAGTAGTATCAATTGTGTCCCAAGTCAGGCAGGACAAACCTGTCTAGGATGACTGCTGCAGAATTACCTAAATATTCCTGCTCTTTTTCTGGAGCTCTACCCTTGCCCTATACTATTGTTTCACGCACACCAGATTTACACAGCTCATTGAATATTCAACCAGGCTTAAAGATTTTATTTGATGGTTATTTCAATAATAATTATGGAGGCTGCCAAACTCTCCTCACCCTTTAAAAAACAAACAAAAAATAAACCCGCCATCATAACAATAAAACCACACCAATAAGATATTTTCATGATATCTTAAAACTCAGTTTGATGTTTCTTGAAGGATTCGTAGCCCCATTCAGGACTCATAGCCAAAGAAATTCCATTCATGGTCATTATAATCAGTTATTTTTATATCTTTCAACAGCCTTTCTTAAGAATCTCCGAACTGTTCTTAATGGCAACTTGGATTTAATATTTAATTAAAACAAAACCACTAGTTCACTCATGTAAAGATTTATTCAACTGGAGGCTAATTGAATAATTAGAATTGATGAATTTTATATGGAGCTTTTCTTTTTTAAACTAAGGTTAGAAGGCAGCTGGCAGAGACTGTTTTGTGACAGTTTCCCATCTCAGACTCTCTTTATGTATTTATATCTGTAAATTTCCCTGTCCCCAAATCAATTTCAGGAAATAGCCACAAACTGGCATGTCTCTTTTCTTTCTTTATTTAAAGAGGTCGAAGTGAAAGAAAAAAAAAAAAGTGGAATCACCAAGAAAACCCTAAACAAATAAAGTGCAAACGCAGAGTGACAAGCACACTCAGACCCTGGATTGGTTATGGATGAGACGACAAGTATATGATGAAATTAATGACCCTCTGTCAACTTTTTAGATCTCACTTTTAAAGAGAATGGACCAAAAATCAATAGCCCCCAAACCACCAGTCCTCCAGTGAACCAGTCTTTCATTTATCTTGCTGTTGGCACTCAGATAGAAATGCAGCCAAGCACAGCACAGAGCCTTCACTGGGAGTCATCATCACAGCCATGTTTGAGCACCCAGTGAAGGGTCAGAAGTATGGACCAAAGCTTCTTTGAAGAGGACCCACTTCTAGATACCAATATCCTTGTTTGTGCTGTTCAGCCGGTAGCCCATTTGGCATATGCAGATCAAGTGCTTGGGTTTTGGAGATTGCTTACAGAACTGGTAGATTCCTAGTCCAGCAATAGCAGTGAGTGACTAGAGAGTCTATTCAACTCTGATTTTATACCTTGAAGCTTCAAATGTTACATTCCAAGGGTTGTCAATGAAATATCACTTTGCAATCAAAGCAAACACACAAGTTTTTAAGATACAAGTTTGGATAGACATACAGATTTATATTACCATGATTGCATCCTGTTTTCTAACATGTAGTTTTTAAAGACTTTTCTAGAGGAGGATCAGAGGTTAGAGATTATATTCAGTGTATTATGAGCTGAAACACAGAAGAACAGGATAAGGTCTGTGACTGAGCAAAAGAAGAAAACATTTAAAACACCAGATGAGTTGTAACCAAGCTTATAATTTTTAAAGTATTCTTAGAAGCAATCACTTATCTTAAAGATTGAATTCTCTAAAGATAAAGCTGGTTTGTACATCATGAGGTTTTTTCTATAGTAAGAAAGCCATATTAAAATGTGGAAGATAAATGAATCCAAACCAAATGTTCAATAGCACTGTTAACAGCCGAGGCCAAAGTGAAATGAAATGATGTCATTATGTTAAAATGGATGTCAACATACACAGAAAAAATCAGTGCAAAATGAGAGAGATCACATTTTCATGATAATCTAAGACAAGCAAAATGTTGGTCATTTATCTGGTGTTGTCCAAATGGAATCTAATCAATGCATATCTTCAAGATTTTTAATTTATATAATAAACACTAATTGGAAACTTACTGTGTGGCAACCACTATTTTGGTCATTTTACATATAATGACCCTTTTAATCTTCATAACAATACTGGGAAATAGATATATTAGCCCAGTTTTACAAATGTGGAAACTAAGGCACAGAGAGATTAAGTAACTTGTTCAAGGGCACACAGCTAATTAGTGGCATAACTGAGATTAAAACTCTGGTGATCTAGTCCCTGCAGTCATCCTCTCAAATTTTAAAAAAGACTTTTTAAGAAAGGAGCAATTTAAAATTCCAAGGGGAACCTAAATATAGTACAAATATATACCTGAGAAGAAAAACTGGGGGATTTGTTAGTAATGTATTTTATTTTTTCTTTTGATTCTAATATCCTTATTTCTTATAAGAATTTTAAAGGAAAAACTTTTTTTTTTATATTTACAGGGTCCAATTTGCTGTTTGATACAAGTACATACTGTATAATGAGCACATCAGGATATTTAGCTTACCCATCATCTCAAGCATTAATCATTTCTTTGTGGCAAGAACTTGTAAAATCTTTTCTTCTAGCTGTTTTGAAGTATACAGTACAGTATTAGTAACTGTAATCAACTTTCTGTGAAATTGTACCCCTGAACTTATTCATCCTATTTAGCTATGACTGTACATTTTTAACATTGTTTTAGACATCAAATGTATTTGGTGCCTGACACAGTAAGGGAGAAGAAATCAATGAGTACTTTTTAAATTTACTGTTTAAAGATTATTTTTTTTTACTAGAAAAAAAGAAAACTTGACTGTTTAATTCTCAACATAGGTAATGATTTGATTATGGCCATGAACAAGGGCAGAAGTGCCTTTTCTCACTTATCTGAAGTGAGTTAGACAGCTGTGATCAGAGGGAGGCTAATGTATATAATAGATTGATATCAAAGTAAAGATTCTTTTTAAGGGGATACAGACAGTAATAAAGCTCAACAGGTTTCAGTGAATGACACAGTAATCCCTCAGTTTTCTGGAGAATTTTCCTCATTCTTCCCTATGTAATGCTTTCTAGCAAGGATAAGAAGAAGCAGATGGAAAGAAAAGGTAAATAAAAGTAGTAAGCCGTGGATAGGGGAGGGCCCCATGTGCTTTCTACACTCCATGAAATGTGTTTTTCCCCCTGAGTTAGGGATGGAGTGCAGGAACTAGTGAATGCTAGGCAAATGCTTTAGTTCTACACCTCCAGACCTAAGAGACCCTTATGGACAACCAGGAAGGATTTGGGATCATTGGTTTGAGATACTTTTGGTTTCAAACTAACAAAGAATGTTGCTATTATGAAGACCATCATAAAAGTTGCTTCACATTTATGTGTGCATGATAAATGTAAATATATTTTCACATCAAAAAATGTAACATATTTTTGCAACGTTTTCAAAGCAAAGTTTCCAAGTATCTTAATTATTCATTTTGGAAATGTTAGCAAAACTCCAAATGTAAACTTTGAATATGCACCTTTGCAGGGTGTACTCCCCCAGATCCTGTCTCATGTGATGATTGGAATGGCTTCATTGTCTTGATTGTCCCGACTGCCCCGGCTTTCATGTCCATTGTGTTGTTCCTTACAAGGATGTTCTGGCTGGCAGGCTGTGGGGGTCACTTCTCTTCTACCCCTACTCCTCCAAAGTCTTCTGTTAGTAAACTTCACCAAAACTTTTTCAGTTAGTATACTCCACCTGGCCTTTTCTAGTCAAGGATCCATATCACTTGTGGAAAAACATGTGAATGAAGGCAACATTTTCACAGTATGTGTTTTAAGTCCTAATAAAATTATGTTAAAAACATAACTTCAATGACAGAAATTGTCACTAAATGGAGCCCATCATATTATATTCTTCCAATTAACCCAAATACAATAACAACTGAAGAAATTAAATACTTAAATGCATAATTGGAAATGTGAAAGTATTTAAGGTTTCACTATCGAAGTAGATGAAGTTACAGAGAATTTTTGATATGGCTAAATCTCCTCAATAAAAGTTTGAGTATTTTGGGAAGATCACTTTAGAGTTTAAAATTATTTCTTATTTTTATTTTTCACTCTGCTGACTGAAGTTTGTCTGTCAGGAGCCAGAATCTAGCTTGTTTGTTCATTTCATCCTTCAACTAGAGATGACATTCACCTACTTAAACATCATTTAACACTTTTAGCAAAACCAGATGCCAAGCTCCATTTTGATTACTTTTTTCCAAGTGGAAATAGCTAACTCAACCATTATGTATTAATCTTTAAAACAAACCACCTGAACACAAACTGAGTATGCCTAGAGAACAGATGGAGTTTTTATGTTTTCACGTGAACATCAAGCTAATATCTGTGTAAGATGAATGATACTATAGAAGAATCTTTGTTTAATCCTTCCATTTCCCACTGGAGTGGTTTCTTTTTTAGTGCCCTGTACCTGGGAAAAAGAGCCCATTTCCTTTTTTTTTTTTGTACCGGGGATCAAAATCATGACCTCGTGCTTGCCAGGCAGGCGCTTATGCTGCTGAGCTAAATCCCCAGCCCAAGTCCATTTCCTTATATTTAAATTGCATTGTAAAATTACCTGTGTGTCATTTTGTGTGCTCGTGGACATGTAAATGCGTGCCCATATTATTCATAAAATATTTTGCACTCAGCATTTTTTCAATTGCTTCATTAGTTCAAGTGATGAAAATGAATTTCTATGCCTATCGACAGGAAAATTTTCTGTTTTATTGAACTGGAATTGAAAATCAGTTCCTTGCAGCTTAGCTTCTGATTTGTCACATAAAAATTTAATCCTTGTATTTTACGTATAAGCATGTTGTTAAACTTTGAAATTCTTTTACTGAGATTTCATAAATAAATAATCTAGGCATTGAAAATTTTTGTTAAGACATTTTCAAAATAATTTTTCTGTCAAATTCTATTTGCATTTGGTAATATATTCATACAAATTAAACTCACCATTACAGTGTTCATTATAGCAACAATATTATTGGCTTGATTTGAAAGGAAAAAACTTCAAACCACTATTTAAAACAGTTTTCAATGATGTCATTCCAGCAAAATATGCATAAGTCAAATTAGTG